>VOMN01045493.1:0-36248 GCA_014899125.1 Orchestia grillus | reverse complement strand
CGATGCAGTCGGTTTCTTCGTCATGTAGTGGTCACTACAAGCCTAACTGCTGAAATCGCTCGGAAAGCCGTGTACGATTTTAGACTGGGAGCGCTGGCACGCATTATCGCGCTCCATACTACGTCATCACACTACATGGATCTTTTTTATTCGTTCTTCAATATCGTTAATTACATGAACTTCTTTGTGCAATAGGATCTCAGAGCCTTTCCTGCAGGCTATTCAGTTGTTGATGAGTTATATGTTAATGATGCGTATCGGTATAAGAAAAGGATACAAAGAATAATTGGCCCGCCAAGAAATATTTTACTCCCAATATCGCGTCACTGCATTCAGATAGAGCGCGTTGAGCGGAAATAGGGGAGCCACTTTTACCTGCGATGCACCGTACAGGCGGCTCCTGATTGCCAAGGACGATGGCGTTTGAACTCTTAAAGACTGCAGCTGAAACATGTGATCTAATAAAACTATTTTCAACCTTGTTTCTAATGATTGACGGATCAGAGCAAGGCGATAGCCTCTTGAAACGCTAGCAATATACCTCGGAATGAAAAACTCCTCAGTGTCTACTGGAGGGACTTTTTAAAGTAGTTCTGCGGTCAATGAACGCTTCATCGGAGCGAGTTGCGAGTGTGCAACACTAGCAACGAAATGACGTAGGGTTATTTATTATCAGCACGTGCTTCGAACTGTAGTTCGACCGGCAATGAGTTTTTACATTCTTGAATATGAAAATGTTCTTGAGAATCGTATAATAATTTTCCGTGGGTGTTACAGTACTCGAATTTCAACACAGTTGAAAATTTACTGGACGATCTCTATTTAGAATTGTGTGTCTTGTTTGATGCTAAATCAAAAATAGGAGACTTGTTCCAGCAACATAATTTTATGAAAAATTGAAAGTATGGATATCGCACAACTTCGTTTCATCAACGTAACGTAGGATGACGTGAATTTATTTTGAAAGAAGATAAAGATAAATTATTAAAAGTTTCAGTGTTCTACCGCTCAATGTATTGAAAAGCAATATGAGCTCCATCACACGATTTCAACAATTTTTTATGAAGTGCAAGATATGAAAAATCGTTGACAATTTAAAACCGTCTTTGAAGAGTGTTCAGATTTATGTAGTTATTAACACTATGAATCAGTAAAAATATGTAGCACTATAAATATGACATTAAAAAACAAATATATATATATGACATATATATAGTTATTTAAAATATTAACCGACTCACACTATTGTCAGTAAATTATCATTGCATTTTTCAATAATTTAGAACATGATTATTAAACAGTTTTCGATTCCTGTAATTAGGATATAACTTTCATGTTGACAGGTGCTGGGTTTGAAAAGTTCATTCTCTTGATGCTCGAAAGCTTGATGCTCTAGCGTTTAAATGCTCGAAAGCTTGGGAAAATAAATTTCAACTCAGAAGAATTTTGAAAAATTACTCTCTTCATTAGTATGACTATCTACCGCAATCTGATTTCATCAGCAATCTGATGAAAGCTGTGTACTTGTGGAGCTTAATTTAGTCACTACATATCATCAGTATATTCACCAATTTGAAATAAATTACATATTTATTCCATTATTGAGCGCAAAGAGTTGCACATGAGGGTTTTCTGTTTGGGCATTTTTACCGATTGAAGCCGAATGAATTCATTATATTGAATCAACACAGGAACGTCAGCTGTATAGGAATAATACAAACTGCATGTAGTGCATGTCAAATTGTAGGAAGATTGGTGTTGTTTGTCAGAAGATAAAATTAAATAATCGACTCAAAGGTTTCGACAACTCGTGGAAGTCACTTTGAAAGCTAAAAGTAGACTGAATCGATGTTATTTCCCAGCATTTATTTCATAGAACGTAAGGCTTACGTATGCTTGGGCATCAATTTACAAATGAATCTAAGTTCAGGTAAGGTAATCTGAGTGATTAACCTAGGTGATGTTCATTAAAGAAAGTTGACATTTCTGCTGATCATTCAAATAATAGCGATTTTTAGATACATACAAAAAGTCTATGGTCCATTGATGAAGTCAATTTATTAGCATCATTTGAAGAAACCTCTCCAGCAGCAGTCCTGCTCACATTTTACAGGCTAACTTGAGAGTTATATTGCTCTCCAGTGAGGGAATCTTTTTCTCGAGGTAGCTTCAGAGATTCTCTGTCGGACTTAAGTTCGAAGAACAAAGTGGCCACTCCGCAACCCTAACATGCTCAGCAAAAACTTAGTTGAAAGAAAAGGTTGCTGGCCTCGCTGCCTATAATGGAACAATATTATACAATAAAACAAAGTTTTTCCAAAGTGTAAATCATCTAGACTTATGTCATGGAAAGAAGTTGTGCCTCAGGAAGTCAGCGTATGTATCAGCAGTCCGTTTTACATCTCCGTCCGTTCTGAAAGGCCGTCGCTTTCATCAATGACAGTCCAAAACCTTACACCACTGCCTCCCCACTGTCACCTGAACAACACTGCCTCCCCACTGTCGCCTAAACAATACTGCCTCCCCACTGTCACCTAAACACCACTGCCTCCCCACTGTCACCTAAACAAGTGAGGTCGTCCATGCTTCTGGAAGCGCCAACCTTTCCTCCAGTCATTGTGCCTGTCCAGAGTAGCTCTATACATTAAACATTTGTAGACACACCTCGCCAAAATTAGCGTGACAACTGAAGTTAAGTTATTAAGATCCCATGTTATTAACCGTAAATTTAACATGGAATATTGCTATTTGTAGTATCACTGATACGGACTGCCTTCGCTGACAGTTTTGCTGATTAGTTAGAAATACAGATCCGGAAATTTTCTCCTATCTAAATCCTTAAGAGCGTGTCAGAGAGACGGACGGACTAAGGAAGCAACACTGGGCTTATCATTAATTATATAGTGGGATTTATCAGGGAACAAACGATGTTCAGTAGGCTCCTTCATGTTTTTCTCGGCCCACCGAAACCGTTTCTTCTTGTGCATAGCCTTCAGCTTCAATGGAGATCACATATCTGGCGTGTAGCATTTAGCGAGCTTCTTGAGCATAAAATATCGAGAGGCTTTAGGCACGCCGAGATCACCAGCATCCTGGTACACTTTCTTGCTGATTTGGAGAGGGTTACGACAATCTTTTTCGAAATCAAATGTCGAGTTCAAAGCGACCCATGAGCACCTTTTTTTCATTTTTTACATTGGCTGATCGGCAATTAAAATATCGAGGTAACTTGCATTTTTTTCAACGTTTTTACGTCTCGTCCATTTATTTCAGTACTTCAAAAGATAGATTGCTTTTTGTGGAGCTCTTAAATGATTTTTGACTTCCCATCTGGCGTTAAAGCTCTTTAGCAGTCTTATCGGTCTATCTTGCTTATAGATACCACAGTGATTACTTCAAATGTGCTGCAAAATGACTTCATTTCCCACCGTACGAATCACTTGAAAATTTTTAGCTCTGCGCGTTAAAAAGTTTGTATATATACTGCGTGAAGTCTTAGAATTTTCTCAAAAATATCCAAATTAATGATAAAAATTGATATGCAAATTGTGAAGGTCCATTCTGTAAAAAACTCCTGGCATGAAACTGAGGCCTGATGAGAATCAAGTGAAAAAACTATCGATAGTTTGAAGATAATGATGACTTTGATAAACATTTAAATATTTCATATGCAACGCAGCAAACACAAACAATCTACTTTCAAGTCATGACCATCCCTTCAATGAATGATACTATAACTTAAGTTTTTCTCCTCCACGAGTATTCATGTTCATGGCACAAAAGGAGTACATCTATCGGTAGCCGATGAATCTACTTCAATTTCCTCCATCAAAACTATCGCACTTATCATGCTGTTTCATTCCTCTTATATTTTACTAGCTTCATACGAAACAAAATTTACAATAAATGTTCCTGTAGTCGTAGTTAATTAATCTCAATCACCGACTGAGAGATGTAGTGCCGTAACGATTTCTGTATACTGTAGAGTCAAATATACAAGTATGAACTCAATAGTGTATATACTTCGTTCCTAGCTTCGCGCATTTACTTTTCATACTTGCAAAAAAATAGTTTATATTTGTACTCTAAAATGACGTTAGTTTTATTTCTTATATGCAATGATGAATTATCTCTATCATAATGGGTCAATGGTCTTCATTTCATGGAGTATGATATGCTAGTTTAATCGCCGAATAAATCCTACTTCACTGTCGCTCGAATTCATGGTTTATCCACTTGGCACAATCGTATATCGGGAAAAATATTCTTAAGCTTCTTAGAAAAGAGAATTTATCTCACTCAATAACATTCGTGATCTTATAAAGTTCTAACTCGTACGCCCTGCTTTTCAGTTTGTAGTGCATGATCGGCTCTACCAGGGGCTTGCGAAAGCGACTAAATAATATACCCCCCGATTCAAATTCACGAACGGAATCGAGGGCTTCCACCAATGAAGAGTTTGGACGGCAGTCACAAGCGTCCACTCCAGTAAAACCAAGGACTGCTTCACTTGGGGTTGAATGACATCATCATAAAATGAAAACCTCAAATCTGGTGAAATATTTCTGCCGAAGTCACATTTAATAGAATGTATTTTCCAAAGCAAGATGATCAAGACTGTCCGGTTGGTGTGGATCTATGTATTTAAGCCGCAAACTTTGTTGAGGATACTGCTGAAGTAAAAACCAGTCGCCTGTATGTTTTGTTTACCGATGTTTCAAGAATTCTGTAGTAAATTTGAGAGATTAACAAACACTAACATAACAGAAAGAATAATATGAAACCAGTTCCTGAAAATTTTTAAGAATTGTCGATTTGCTTGTAAAGTTATGCCTGAGTTTGCTACTGACTTCACAGTGAGTTGGAGTGGAAAATCAGGTAAAAATGCATGTAACGTGCTTGGATTTAAACAAGTTACACACTCAATAGCATTTGAAGATTTTGATGATGTATTTCTTTATTGTGGAGAATAGATGAACTGATGAACAGATGACCCATTCAAAGAAGCGAATATCTGTGAGCCCCTCATTCATTTATGAATTTGTTACCATCGTAGAGTGCGCAATACCGTCTCCATTCACTATTATCTGCACAAGTTCCCTTCATGTATGAACAATATATGAATCGAATCGCTACTTAGCAAAAACTTTCAGATTAAAAGTTATTTTTTAACCATAACAAGAAACGATTAATGACGTCTCACTGACAATACTTCGAAAAATTCTTCAAATATTTCAGTACATCTGCATAATTTACTAACTAATCAATTAATGCTAAAATTAGCAAAAAATGTGAGAAGTTTCGCTCGGTTTTGAGTTTCTTTTTTGTATTGCACCACTTATGAACACGTAAATTAGAACTGTGATTTTACCTGTTTGGTAAAATCCCCTGTTTTCCAGCCTCGCCCATACATGACCCCCGTCCCCATCAGCTCCTTTACGGAGTCCTTTCCGGATTTCCCCTTTTTCGACTCCGCGTGTCAAAAAAACTCACGAATTAGATCCAATTCGTTCAAATCTAATTTACCGCGATAGACTTCATTAATCCCAGGACAATCTAATTAGTGTCCCGGGCTCAGTTCATAATTTGAAAACTCCGCAGATATGCTGCGAATAATCTGTCAAGGACGATTCCCATCAGCACGCGCTGTAGAATTTCGAAAGCTTAAATAACGATGGGGAACTGAAATGCAATGATTTCAAAAGAGGATTAGTTGGACCCTTTTATAGCTTGTCTTGGAGTTCTAGACGTAACAAATGTTTATACCAGGATTACATTTTTATTTTTTCGTCGTCTTTTGATGGCATAGTAATTAATACGGAAATAATTATAATAAATAATTTCTACAGGTGTTCAAAGAAACAAATACTACAATGGAGTCATTTTTTGAGAATGAATTTCTCGAACTCTATGACCGAAACAATAGAAGTGAAGATTTATACATGAGTTTAAATTTCAAAGAGTGAATCATGAGCGAAATCCTATTTTGTACCTTCTAAGTAATGAGCTGACGAAGGAGGCCCAGTGAAGGCGAGCGTACAGTTTCAGTTATTTTAAACTGCAAAATTTTGATCCAAATTGATAAGTACTCTGTCTTGCTACTTAGGCAACAATTAGGCTTAACAAAAATCTTTCGATTTTACATACATTTTCAGTCACTTCAAGGAGAAACAAATCAGGGTAGCAAATATTGCACCACCCAGATAACTCTTTACAGAGTAGATACGAGCAGTCATGAAAGACCAATGTTCTCCAAGAATTTACAGAAGCAAAATAATAGTTAGGGTAAGGCGGGGTAAAAAGATACAAGGGGCACATCGCGACAGCGCACCGTTTCGTTTTCCGTTAATGATTTGGTTCCTACTTTTTACATCTGTACGCGCGCAGTGAAATACTTTGGCTTGTGTGTTAACTACCTACGCGTGCAAAGATATAAAAAGCAGCATCAAAATCGACCACGGGAAACGAAACATGCGCTGTCCCAATGAGCCTTCTGTAACGCTTTGCCTCAGCTTACCCTGTCTCACATGCATAAATATCCTAAACATGGTCACGTAGTTTATTTACCATAGTTTCACAGCATCGAAGCCCAAGAAAATTGAACATTTTGTGTATTTCGGTACCCTGAATACTAAATGAATGTAAGAGTACTCCAATTCTAAGTAATGATATTGAAAGAAGTCTTAGACTATTGCCTCAAAACTCGACCGAAAGCTTCGCCAAAATAAAATTGTTTTATCGTCCTTTCAGTTGAAAATAACGGATATATACAGGGTGACCTAGAAGTAACTGACCCTCGCACTGCTGAGCAATAGGATACCAAGTTACGTACTGTACGTGGTATTTCATAAAAATATGATATCATATTAAAATATGGTATCTTATTAAAATATGGTATCCTATTAAAATACGGTATCCTCTTCAAATATGGTATCCTATTAAAATACGGTATCCTCTTCAAATATGGTATCCTCTTAAAATATGATATCCTATTAAAATACGGTATCCTCTTAAAATATAGTATCCTATTAAAATATGGTATCCAATTAAATTACGGTTTCCTCTTAAAATATGGAATCTTTATTAAGGAGGTCAGATACTTCTGGGCCACCCTGTATGACCAAGACGTCCTCTGTGCTGAACTATTTACTACTATGTAGTTGAGTGTAGTTCTCTGAAGCGTGTATAAGCTAACAATTACGCATGTCTTTCAAATGGAAGAGTTTTTGAGGGCGGAGTTTTCTCAGCTTTCGTCGCTTGTGGTCGTACATTGTGTACGTAGCATACACCGAGTAGCGGCTGGATGTTTCAACGACATGTTTGTCTCCTGAGAGCGTCCCAAGTTATCTGGACAGGTTTATGGGAGCGGGTATCTAGTATACGACACCCTCATCTCTCCAGCTCGTGAGGCACATAAACCAGGCCGCATCCTCCACTGGTAACTTAATAGGAACTCTTCGCTGTGGTGTGTGATAAAGCTTCGCTGGAATAGTCGATCTTTCCATCGGGACGAGCACGAGTACATATTGGGACTTGGTGTGTGTTTGAAGAAAAGAATATGTGTTTGTAATGGTTGCATAGCGACTGGAATACTCATCCCTAACATCCACAGCTGATTTATATGGGAAAAATTGGTACTGTATGATATCGATTAGCTCACAAATATAGGTTACAAATGTTAAACTATAGAAAAAAATAGAGTTTCGAGGATCCCATTTTATTAATATATTTTTTTACAAAATAGTTTAGCTTAATCATTTACTACTAGTTTCTCGATGATCTCTGTTGTATTCCAAGTGCATAATTTGCCCGTCTGTTCAATATTCTCATACACTTGTTCACATATTATATCCAGATAGTTTAAATATTCATTTGCTTAAAAAACAAAGCGAATTTTATCGCTTCTTGGCTAATAGCCTGATCTCTGGTTTTGAGCAGACTCGTCAAAACGCTTGCAGACGTCGTAGACCGTCTGCTTTGGATACCAAAGTGACTGCAATGTAGGCAGGTAGGTTACACCCTCGCCACGTCGGTCACATATGTTTGACCTACTGAATTGTGAATTATGTTTGACCTGCACATATGAATGTTTGACCTGCTTCATTGAGTAATTTTCACTGCACAAAATCTAAATTTCATCTCCCGTTTGGTGGTTATAACTCAGTGCGGTTATGAGTACCAACTTGAGCTGTGTCAGGGTTACCAACCACTCTAAAAAGTGACTGCAACACCCTGTACATTCAATAGAAAAGTGACCGATTTATGTGGGCAGGAAAACATTTCCATGTTTTCGTTAATACTAAAAGTTGCCTAATTCGTGTAGAATTAGGAGAACTCGGACGCGAGTCAAAGGTCTGCAGGCGTTGACTGCTCAGCACAGGTGTTGCTGGATCGCATGTGGTGCTCTACCTTGAGTTGAACTACGAATAGTCCGCCTAGGATCACATGTAAGTAGTTCCTTCAATTGTGTTTTCAAGCGATAAATCGATGGGACACATTATGTCCGTGTGAAATACAGATAACAGGAAGCTTCTTCATGTATGTAAGGTTTCAGTTTTAGAAGTTGTACGCTTAGAGTCAGTTGTCACTGCAATTTTTGCCATGGCAGCTAATACATGGGAGAGAATAAATCACAGGCATTTTACTAGGACCATCCATATTTGTAGCGTTGAAAGTAACAACAAAGGAGACTCATGCTTTATCTACGCTCTTTGACAAAAATAAAGTTTCTTTTGAAGCCGATTTATTTGTCTCTCGAAGTATCTTGAACGCGTTGTGTGTTATTCTGCAAAACTTTTTTTCGGTACGAATTTTTTGAATAACCCGTTTAAGGGGTTAATGCAATAAGCAGACTAAACTATTAGTTAGTCAAGCAATTAACACATTTTGTATGAATGTGGGTGATGTTTAAATATTGCTTAAAATCAATTCACTACAATTTTTCAGTATTCTGTGTAAATTAAGCTCCGGCCTTTACGTAACTTTTTAAGAAAGTACTTAGAGACTTCAGATTCAAATAAGTAAGCACAAAGAAATGATCAGGCACTGCTAAGAAATTCTTGTAGCGCTTATTTAATTCAGATTTTGCATGTAAAATACAGTCACGTAAAAGGAAATTTTCCAATTGGTTCCTTTTTTTGTCGGTTGCATTGATTTCAATGCAATTTGGTATAAATTAATTACTTCAAACATTTAATACAGACGGAGAAAATCAATTTTTTACCTGAACGCATTGAGTTATTAAGAACACAAAAAAATCTTTACAATTGAAGTTTCAGGAAGGACTGAGCAATGAATACAAATTCTGATGAAGCCTCGTACAGCCGAGTGTAGAGAACCATGAAGAACTTATGACATGGACATGAAGGAAGTCCTTCATTTCCATCTTGTCCGGCCATTCACGTCCTGTAAGGGCCCTCGACTCGCAGCCGTAAAACCTGACTGGATCGTCGCGAGCTCCTAAACTTTTTTCAAACTCGAATTGTTACGTCCTCAATTTTTGTAATTTTGAATCTCTTCCCCTGGAAGCTGCATTACATGCATCAAAGTGAAAATTTTCATCCAAATCTCTGAAAAAAGAAGCTTTCAGAGCTCAATTTGTTTTCAGTGGTTCCAATTATACTGATCTGGCTGAGGCAGCGAATCTTTGTTCGTAGCTCTGCCGACACGAGGAGCCTTAATTGAATTATTCATTTCGGTTCTAAACGGCATCTTGGCGCTCGCTCTGCCGCGTTTACAGGCTTGTGGTCGACAAATTGCCTCCACATTCCCTCGCTGAAAATATTTTTACCGCAAACTTCTGCCGTATTCCACACGGCAAATGGTTTGCCTCTGCTTCGCATCCCATAAATATTCTAAGAATTGAACAGAAGCGCACAGAAGACAAGAGATTCAATTAGGTACACTTTCGAACTGAACACATACTCCAGCATAACCTATTCAATGTTATCAACAACGAAATAATCGGAAATAAATTTGATTTCATCTTGAAATTTCTACGTACTTTAGTTTTCAGAGCCTAATATTTATTAAGCATTTTTGAGTGTGGAAATAAGAATTACGATCACTGTGTCTTGTTCTATTTCGAAGGGCATCATAATGGTCATAATACAAGCCCATATACGGGCAGCATGGGCACCACTGAGCTCGAAGCCCATAACATTTTTCTTCTATCATGCGGCGACGAACTCGTCACATTAAATAACACCGTTCAGCGAACGCCTCAGAAGACGAAAATGAGGCTCAAAATACACCTTACGAAAATCTCAGCACATAACGTAATCTGCTTACCGAAAGACTTGGCAGTCTTAACTAATATTAAAGTCGCTTCAAACTTGCACTTATCATGCCCAATGACTATATAACAAAAGAAGCTGTGTCAGCTTTCTATACGCAGTGCACATTTTGACTAACTTTTCTCTTAACAAGCGTCGGACAAAACCCCTAGCAGCATTCACGCGATGGTGGATTTTGAAGCCCATGCATACGGCATATAAGTTAAGGAAAAGCCGAAACAGGTAAAGCAAAATTTTAAACGCTTACTTACTTTAACAACGTAACTTACATGAGAAGAAAATTATGCTTTCAAAAGTTATAAATTTTCAAAAAAATTTCCTTCAAAGGAAAGATTACAAAAACAGCCAGAGCGACTGTAAAGGCCTTCAAATGCGTTGAAGAGCTTTAGCAGAGTTAAGTCAAATCTAATCGGTCAGTGACGTTGACACTCAGCGGCAAGCCAGCGCATGATAACTTAGTCAAGGCATTGTAAATTATAAAGACCAGCTCAAACCAGCAAAGGTGAAAACTCTAGCATCAATTCGAACGAGGTGTGCAGGAATGTTTAGTTGATCATTTTTAAAATAAGCACGATTTTTTGAGCGAAATGAGATCCAACATTTTTGTATTGTTAAAGCAGATAAATTTGATATAACACTAACATCAATATAAATTTCAATTTCAGTCTGAATCACAAAGTGAACTGTTTATAATCCTCCCTATCATTTCCTACCCTGAAAAGAAAAAATAATTGTATTGCTTACATTCTAGAACTTAAAATTAACTTTAAAATCGATGAGCCAGCCGAACAACCCCTTGTTGACAACGTTTATGTTTACCCTCTCTTTGACAGTGATGCGACATCACCAGTCAAGTGTGTGTCACTAGATAACGTTGTCGACTAATGTAGAGAATTTTCTAATTAGATATCATACAACTGAGACATTTTCTCTTTGTCGCATAATATTTTACCTTGACAATTTGCAATCCCGCACTTTGCATTTAGGAATCGTCACTGGCATACTGGAGCCCCAGCGAGCTGCAGAAGACGCTTACTGTAATCTCAATTTATTGTTACAGCACCCATGATAAATTTGAATTTTGCTCCTCCCTTCAAATCTTCAGCTGAAGCAAAGAGAGCAGAAGCTTTAAGAGAAACTGCGGGACTAAATGAGAGTGATAGATTTCAGTTCAAAAGTTTAAGTTCGAAAGTTTCGAGTTTATAGAATAGTTCCTTCGTAAATAATATTTCATCTTCTATCTGCATCAAAAGTCCATGTTTCAAAACATAAATCTCTCCACTTCCTGAAAATATTCTGAAAGTATTCAAACGATGGACAGGGATTTGCATAGTCAATACAAGATGTACAATTTTTCTCAGACTCCCTCGAGTATATCAACACCAGGGAAACAACGAGTATGTCAAAACAAGCAAGAACACGAGTATTTCAATACCACAGAAAATACGAGTATATCAATAGCAGCGAAATCACTAGTATATTTATACCAGAAAAAGCACGCGTATATCAATACCTGCGAAAACACGAGCAGGAAATACCACTATCCCAGAAGTTCTTTACATTGGTGAATGCTGTTCACAGGACACCTAAAGACGGAAAACTTTTATTTTTTTTAAGGAAACATATTTTTCATCTCCCACGAGAAGAATGTATACTACGGGAGTAAGCTCCGAATATCCGATTTTAAGAAGCCAAAAATAATAATAATGTCTACACTCCTAATTTAAACTCACTCGCTCCAGTACATGGGTTTTTCTACATTCGATTAATCACAATACGTACGTTTTCAAGTTTTTTCCAGTGACACAGTCAACTCTGATAAATTATAGGCTCCAAAGCTTAAACGTGGTGAGTCAAACCTTATCACGGTGCAACAGCTCAGAAGCTTGCGGGAAATCGATTGGTAGATATTGTTTATAATCTCGACATTAACGGCGGAGAAAATCTTCATTCACTGACAATTGAGGCGAACTGTTATTGTACAAGCATATAAAATTATCTGTCCTTCTTGTGAATTAGGGCAGCTTGACAGCTTACAGAAAAGGTAACTAACCATTTTTTTGCCCTTTGTGTTCTGTAACTAGCCCATAATTAAGCTATAAGAAAATTGAAAATTTGTGGGATACTTGAATCAGAAATAAAATTGAACTCTTCATACTATTAGTCTCACTAGTTTTCAGTTTCTCTACATGCTTCTTATGTTGTAAGAAACACATAGTCAGAGAAAAATAGTCGTCGCTTAAAGGGAAAAAATTAGTAGTATGTATGTACAACGCAGTCACATTTCTAGTTTTGGCTTTTAACAATTAAATCGCGGAACATCGTTTTAACAACACGATTAAGATAACGTTCAGATTGAATTTAATGAGTTATATAAAGTGCGAACTGATTTTATCTCAGTTATTTGTAATTTCCATCGAAATATGACAAAAAGAAAATTCGCGTTGCTTTGACTCGAATTTTTTACCTTAGCAACCAAAGCGACAGAACATTGAAATAATTCTGTTTCCCAATATAAAAAAATTACATTATATAACGACACCTCATGGCTCTTTGAGTCATGTTGTACCTTCCGAAACAAAGTCATTAACCCATTTTCCTCATGCCTTCCAGCATGGCTTCTTCAGCACTTTGATTTTTTCATATTATTTTTTAACTCCCACTATATAAATCATGTTATTTCCCTATTAAGTTTGTAATTTATACTCAGTTTATGATGCTGCAGATCAGCAGGAATATTTCAACGAGGGTTGAACTCAGAAAACAAGGTAGAGCCATCAATTTAATGATCGATTTTCGTTGGGCGATTTCGTTATTTCATTCGTCCTCGATCTAGCAGCCAGTCCAATAGCGAACAGAAGTCGGTAACTTTTCTAATTACTAATTTCAAAAACACAAACACGAATTAAATACACTGGCGTGCATTCCATGCACCTCTGCGTATATGGGTGAGAAACTGTTATATGTTTTGCCGCAGCGCTCCGGATCTTTAATGAATTTACCTAACTTCATCGAAATGTGAATCCCACTGTAACATCACTCTCTTCAGAAGACAACAGAAAATGAGGCAGCAGCCCCAGTCGAAGGTGTTGCATACAAGTTAGCGTCCTGTAGACATAAATCGCACCATGCAATCTCTTGTATTTCTTTATTCTCTTTCGACAGTTTGGCCTTCACTCCATTTTCCACCGCTACATAATTATGATTCTTCTCATAGCCGTAATTTATTGCAGGTAATTAAAGTATATTAATACCTTCTACATCTATACATAACTTTAATTTGCTCGTTAGGCTCATATGCTACTTATTTTTAGTACTGTTGGGGATTTAAAAGGAGTTCTGATGCATCTCTTCTGTAGATCTATAAATCCGTAGAACTGGGTTATATTTCTCCTAGAAGAAATTAAAGCAATTGGCTTGAGTGATATCGACGAGAAAAAAATCTCAGTTAAATTCGTGAAGGAGTGTATATTTCACACATTTCCCATAAATTCGCTTTCTGTAGTATTAACAGACAACATATTCAGCTTATGAATAAATCAAAGTGCCGCCTGCTCAGTATGCAAAGCTAGGTCTTCATTTGCTTTGTCAGGTCGCCTGTGGTGCTGATTTACGAGGCTGTAAATCTGGTTATGGATATTTTTACGCGAAAATAACTCATACGAATTTCATAAGATTCTACACTTGAGAATTTAATGTCATTTTGAGCTACTTACCTACAATTACTGAAAAATAATTTAAGAGCTACTCATGTGCCTTCAATAGCACAAACACACTTGGTATTATTCCTTGGATTTTCATTCGGTCACACTTTTGTGTTATTCCTGAATAACTGATTATTATCACAACGACGCCGCACAACATGGTAGGTAATTGGGATCATGCGCCTGAAATCACAAGCTTAAGTCAAAAAAATGCCCGTAATCAAAAACAGATCTTTGAAATACATTTTCAGCTCGGACGATGTCCAAATATCGTGAAAATATACGCACTATACAGTGCAGCGGTCTATATGATGATTTGAACTTTGTTCTTCGGTGGACCTCAATATGTTATGAGATGTAAAAACGAAGCTGACATTCGCTCCAATGAGTCATCAAACACGAATAAAACATGACATAATGTCTCGTTTGACATGTTTATTCACCTTTCCGTGTTAATATCACGATGTTAATTTCAAGTATATTTATTTTATCAAAAAAGTGTGAACTTGAAATTTTGTTTGCAAATTAATTCTAGCGCTGCTTTGGTAAAGCAAAAGCAGAAAACAGGAGTTCTTTATTGGACTAAAAAAAATAAGCCATGCAAGGATTGCATTTCATGTCGTTTATGGTACAAAAAATGCATAAAGACTCTGATTTAAACTACAGTAAAGAAAAAATTGCAGTAAAATAGTTTTCACACCCACGTATACCAATTTCAGACTCGTTGTTACTTTAGTGTTTTTGTCCTTTTCAATAATTTATAACATTGAAATAGCTCTCAATGAAGGCGTTGCACGAACAGCAAGCTAAGAAACGGTACATGTTGAGAATCAAGACATAAATATATATGATAGCCACAATGCAATGCATCGACTCCAGAAAAGAGTTGAGCTAAAAACATATACATATTAGTCGATCACTTGGCCCGTGCGGTGCGTTGAGATGAAGTGTCGACCTAATGAATAAATGTGTTCTTTAATTCGTTGCCTGCATGATGTGAGACTCCAACGTCAATACCACAATGACGGCCAATTTCTTAATCTACTATTGAATCGAATTCATTAAAGTTGCATGACAGAAAAACAGCAATGAAGTTGCTGAAGGAGGCAAGCGCTGAAGGGTGCGGACAAACTGATTGTGGAGATTACAACTTTGTTTATGCTGAATTGTATGTTTTCGTAATGGGAGAAAGGTACATTTTTTGGCTGTGTAGTTTTTGAAAACATATGTACAAAGACATGTAATATTGTATTCAGAAGAGTAATATGATAAAACTTGAATTAAGACACTGAATTTAATGAGCTCACTGAATAGAATGTCAACATGAACGACCATTTAGAAACCAACTTAGCAAGCAGCTGACCACCTGGAACGAAGTACTGGACCTCTGCTCTGTTCTGCTCGACAGGCCATTCGAAAAGTCTTCAATTAGTCACGCGCTCCCTAGAAACAACCACAAACAACATTTCCAAGCCCAAAATAATAAATGATTATTTTGACAAGTAAATCAGTTCGATGACTCTATTTTGATAATTATCACAACCCATCACAGTTTTGAAATTGGGTCTATTTTTACGAGTGTAGCTCAGATTGGATGCACCACGGCCACCTTCAACCGAAGGACAAAAATCCGCCTTCACAAGATTAGTTCTTATTTTGAAGCCCCAATTCAAGTTTTGACATTGATTAAGTTGCATCATAAATTCCCTTCTTTTTCTATATGCTTGTAAAATTTAAATTTGAAAATGAAGCATTACAGTGCTTCATTTTTAAGTGTTAAATAATTTTAATATTTTTAACCCTCCATTAATTACTTAGTTACCTTGAATATAAACCGATTCCATCAAAACCGACTAATTTAGGTTCCACATAACGATGACATACAAAATATGAAAGCCTTCAATTACTGCACACGTAATTGAGATCAAAAATGCCAAGTGGCTCGAACTGAGTAGCAATATTGGTTATACCGATACTTAATGAAAATTGAAGGTTGCGAAATCATGTACACGAGGTTTTTCAAGAAAAAATTGAGCAACAAAGCGCGGTATCAAACTATGACCTAACCTTACTTTCAACAACAACTTCAAACTTCCAGCTAAAATGTTTTTAAAAGAAGCTTTAAAACTTTCATGTTTTCAGTAAAAAAATATGATATGAGAAACTAAGACGAGGTAGGGTCTGCATTGAAAGATATTTCAAGGAGCACTAAATATTCCCTCATGCGTGAATTTCTTTTCCATTTAATTTATTTGCAGCTTGCGGCTTTGAAAAAGCTCAAAAATTCAGAGATAATCGCATAAGGCGATTCAGCCTAAATCAACCTATTCAATGGTTTATTATTGTGTGTCAAGGTTATCATAAGTTAATAACTTCATGCCATATATCAACAGTGTCCATTCAACAAATCTGGAAAATTTTCTACCAAATACAATCAAATAAACAAGGTTAGATCTCTTACTGTTTTTGAGTCCAGCAAAATTTATAATATTCATGGGATTTACTTTCTCAAACTATGAATGTTAAATCTAACTAATTTTTCAGCACAATTATCAAATTTAATAAAATCCAACAAACCAGCGGAGAAAAAAACTATGGACTAAGACTGGCTCGATTCTTTTGAAATCAGGATATTCCAATGCTAGCTTATGCGAGTGGGGTGGCAGAAGAACAATACGCGTGTGTTCGAAGCAGGAACGGGAATTTGCACTTTTGTTGCTATAAATAACATCCATTCAGAACACTAAGGAAACATTTGGATTTCAGCGAATTCCTGTTCCTGAGAAACTACAAAAGCAAGTGAGAACCAATTAATGTAGTTCTGAGACATATTTTATGGTATGTAACTATTGTCTTCTGCACACTCGTATTTCACATCATAGTTCAGCTGTTGCTGAAAGGTAAAATGTTGTTTCTATATAGCAGTGATCACAGAAGAACACAAAGCAGTACTCCGATTGGTCTAGATGAAAAACGATGAAATACATCGAATGCCCCTAAGGGCAGAAATGCATCAGAAGCTCTTAATCAGCCAGTAATCCATACGAATTATCGAAGTCAGTTGTCGATTAAACCTCAATTGTTGCTCTGAAATTTACGTCCAGGAAAGAAAGAGTGGGTCTTTGAAATCGTAAAGCAATTGGACTTGAAAGTGCAGCAAAACCTGGTTTGTAATCCTGACCTAAAATTCTCAGTCTACCGTCTCTTTGGACTCTCCAAAGTTGATCTGCGAGATCGTCACTTTTCGAGGTAAAAAGGAGTGCAAAAAAGGCAAGCAATTCATCACTAGGCTGACGGCAAACTCTTTTCTCAGAGGAAACACTTAATCATGTTGACAGACAGCAGAACACTGTACACGGAAGTGAAGAAGACTACGTCGCAATGTAATGAATATTAGTACGCAAAAACTGAAGTAAATAAGCAATATCAAAAGAATTTATTAATACTTTGATTATGGGATCAGCAGGTGAGAGAATACTGGTGAATTATTAGGGAAAAGCTTCTACTTCGCATATTAAGGGAAAATCAAACCGAAAAAAATGCGTTAAAATGCAATTAAAAAACACGTGTTTCTAAAAATTGTAAAGAATAAAGAGGTACCTCGTTGACGTTGAGGGCTGAGTGGTGGTTGGTCACAGTTCCCGCTCGAGCCAATTTGCGTCCTGCCGCAGAGTGTTTGCTTACGGTGAATGCATTTCTTCGAACTGAGTGGTTATTGCTTTGATGCAACTTTTGTGTCAGACATTCTTTCAACAAGAAGGGCTCCCTGATTTCTTTACTCTCTCGAAAATAAGTTTCACGATATTGGCTTCCACCTTCTTCACACGGCTCAGTCAAATTGTACGTGTATTATGAAGAGATTGTAACAATTTTAAGTGTAGCTCTGGAAAAAAAATTTATTAACGCTTTATCGTATGAGAAATTCAAAATTAATTATCTGCAATCATTTTCATACCATGTGGTTTTAAACGGGCATTTTACCCCATCGGTGCATATGAAATCATATGTGAGGCCCAGCGAGAAGGACACGCCGGTGGATCAGTCCCTTTATTTTGTAGATAAAGCTATCCCGCACTTCTTTGCAGGTGTATCCTGGTGGGTAGGTGGTAGGTGAGGCCCAAGCTCTCGAAACGTAGACTTAAAAATCAAGTGAAAATGTGAAGGATCTCAGCGTTGTGTGGCCACTTCAGAATTTTCCCTAGTATTAGCGCTGATCAAACCGTACCGCCAAAATAGCTCATCTGCGTGTCCAGCTAGGAGGGTCTCCTACGCTCATCTGTATATATAATATTTCGTATTTTACATGCATGACTTTAAGTTTGATTTTACATTATTACATTGCGATCCAAAGCATAAGGAGAATACGAGTAGAACTCCCCTTTTATTGTTGTTTTAAGACAAAACATAATCGTTCAGCGCACCGCTTGATCCGTGCGTTCAGTGATGACTCAAGGCATGAAAACGAGAGCCCTTCGTTCATTCAAATCTGCGTGTGAACGAACGGAAAAATTTCTTATCAACAATGCTTCATCACACAATATAAAATAAGCTAATAGTGCTTTTGTCTGCATTACTGCTTTCAAACTTACTACGTAAATGTTTACCGTGATGCGTATAGAAGTCAATTTATTGAAAGTCATCTGTTTAAATAAAGCTTTCTCATGAAGAACGTGACCACTACTAAGCGCTGTATTAGTTTCAACGGGACTCGACCGAATTCATGGTCATTTGAATAACAGAAAATAAGTAGCTGAAATGCTTAAAATAATACGAGTGAATGATTTATTTAAGCTCATTAACGCCAAAATCCAACACAAGTGGAGCAATTTTTAATTTTCATCAACCTCCAATATCTCGACTTCTACCTTCGATTTACTCATGCATGAGTAAATTACGAGATCCCCAGAGAACGCAGCGTGAGTCAACAGGGCATTCCTTCGCAATCCAATTTAAAGTTTGACAAGCCTACAACTGATGACAGAGCAGCCTTCGCAAATCCTGGCTGAACGATTCCTTCCAAGTTTTTGAAGTTTCCCGAGAAAAATGTAGTGCAGCCAAATATTTTCTCGACGCTTCGACCAGGACTGGTTAGTTTGTACGAGCGCGCTGGAAACGATCTAAGAAGTGATCTAAGAACGAGGGGATTCTTCTATGATAAGATCAAAATGAAAAATATACCAGAAGCTACAATAAATTTAAGCAATATTAAAACATCTCATAATTGAATTTTGAAGAAATACAAAAGGTACACTGTTAAAATCGACCTACAAACCTCTCTCTAACAATTCGACTGTATGTGTTCATTAGATTATTGAACTAAACCCAGCTATTCTATCCTGTACCAAATCTTACTATGAAGATGTTATAATGTATGGTGAATTCAATTATTAGCTTCTTAATATTAAAAATTTATTATTTTTAATGTCATTTCTTTGGGATAATTTCTGCTATTAATTTCTAAGCTGAATTCAGTGATCTTTAAATCTGATATATTAATCAATTACTTTTTCTCAGGAGTTCAGACTGAAATCTGGGTAGAAGGAGTAGCGGATATACCGGATCATCTTCCAACATTCCTAGTTGGAATTTTTTTAGAAAATAACGTAATACGTCCCAAGACTCAACCTATGACATAAGNCCTTCATTTCTAGATACACAGTAGAAATATTTGTCGGCATGTAATTTTACATGTGTGGAGAATCGTAGTCAAAGTGTTGAATATACTTTTCTGACAAAATTAGACACGCAGACTTGAAGTCAATCACAAACTACTCGTAAATTGATACTGAAAATGTCATGATGAAGCTGACATATCTCAAAACAATAGAAACAAAGATTGCTTCATCACAGTATTCATGAAAAATGTTTTGTGAAATTCGTTACTTTCTCAAAACAGGAAAACCACATAATTTAGTGTCGAGGAAAAAATATGACATTAGATTTTGTTTATTTGCGTAAATTCTGAGGCATGCTAATGCCATGTAGAAATACTGATAATACAATTTGAATTTAATTCCTCTGTAATAACAGCTAAACAACTCTTCGTCTTGGATCGAAAAAAATGAACATTACGTATACTATTTAATAATTCTAACTCGCGATTCATAAATGCATTACATAACCTCACCTTGAAAGGCTTAATCACGTGAACGTCTTCTCTTCACTAGTCGTTTGTGTTCCTCATCTGGGGCGGCTTTGGTCATTGCCCAACAGTAAAAGTTCGCAATCAAACATTTGTCTCTCCATTCTCCCTGACACTTTCGCTCCATTTTATGTATAAACCTTTCGATATAATGGCTTTCTAAGTTTTTCAGTTACTGTACTACAGTTGCTAGGGATGAAGCCTAGGAGAGAATATAGAAAATGTACTTTTAGTGACACGTTGCCATATAATATACAGATGGTACTTTACTACAAGGTTATTTACAATTCCAACGAACAGTAGTTGCCAACTCTCCGATTTCCAACAAAACCATATCCATCATTTTTAAATAATTCCCTCGCTGCTTTCTTATGACACTGGAGAATTTGTCCAAACATTTTATCTTGAAAATATAACGAAACTGGAGGCCAGTGAAGATAC
Source organism: Orchestia grillus (assembly GCA_014899125.1). Classification (NCBI taxonomy): domain Eukaryota; kingdom Metazoa; phylum Arthropoda; class Malacostraca; order Amphipoda; family Talitridae; genus Orchestia; species Orchestia grillus. The sequence goes on along the minus strand of VOMN01045493.1, from coordinate 15,666 downwards.
ATTCCTTAACTAAAGCATCTCTGAGCCGTGGAAATAACCCTCTGAGGTTGTGAAAAGCTTCTCCACCCTGTTCCATCCCCTTTATAAAGCTCTTCATAAGTTCAGATTTTGCGTTCAGAAGGGGCCAAAGAATTTTGCTGCATTCTACCGGAGAATTATGCAGGACATTTTTCTCTCCGCCGCTGAGATTTTCCCGCTAGGGCCAGAGACCTCTACCTTGTAGTGAGATGACCTAGCCCGGCTGTCCTACTGTCGCAGGAAACTCCAGTCCTTGTTGTAACCCAACTTCAGATCTGGACATATTGTTATGGCTTTCAAGTCACCATATAGGTCTGCCCCGGTTTTAGGTGTACTTGATTACTGTCACAAGTGATTGTGTATTTTCATGTTTCTTTCAAGCGGACTGCATTGATTATAGGTAATGAAGGAAAGGAATTGCCTATTCGTAATGGAAGAGGTTCTAAACTTTACTTTGATAAGTCTATGAATAGTTTCCTGTCCTTTGGGTATTTTTCACCAGGAGTATTTTTTTCACAAGATTTCTTTCCTTTCTACAGTACCGAATCTTTTTTTATCAAATTCTGTACACCGACAGTTTGACAGAGGATTGTAGAAGATTCTGTTTTTGAAGTCTAGTCTTTAAACAGGTCCAAGTATCGAATTAAAACAGCCGGTTTAAATATTTGTCTCACTGAAGAGATATTGGAGTATTCTCTGGCCTGTTTCTTTTTTCATGACATGCTATGCTGAAGGGGTATTCATACAGAAGGCTTACGTGATTTAGAGGGTCTCCTCAAACTATTTGAATAGCGAACAGCATTAAACTCATCATTTGTCCAACCGTCTACTTAGCCACAGCACGCGAATTGCAGACGATGCCCAGAGCCCAGAGTTTGTTGATATGTCGCGCTTGTATCACTGGGTCCTAAAATAGCGGCGATGTGCTGTGTACAATTGGAGTCATTCGACGTTTCTGAGCAGAAAACATCACCTCACCACATACATCACAAAACTTGTTTGGCGAGTTCTTGCAATCACGTAGCATTCTGGATTCTAAACTAATGTTAGTGAAATAAATGAAAAAACTCAGTGAGAATTTCTGATTCTAACTTAACTTTGAGTGACTAAACAAAGAAATTGGCTGACGTTGTCTAGTACTTCAAAGAAGCTGAGCAAAGCAAGCTGAACAAAGCTGTTGCGACAATTGCTCAACATTTTTTTAATTCTGCCAGTTTAGTATGTAAAATTGCAGACTTGAGAAATCTAAATTTAATTCTTGCGATGTAACCTGAGCATAAGCACACAAACTAGAAGAAACTCAATTTGATTTAGAATCTAAACACAAGCCAGGCAGGGATAATTTTGCACTTATTAGCAACAATGACTAATATTTCCGCTTATTAGTTGTGTCAACGTAACTTCTAGCTTTCAATTTTTTTGGATTGATAAAACTAACCCTTAACCTATCACTGCTGTGTTCAGATGTACTGACACAATCTCTGAATGTCGAATAACAAAAAATATCCTTATAGCTTAAATTCGCTATGCCTGTAAGCCATGAGCTAAATGGAAGCTTGAGAGTCATTTTCGTTTTTTTATGATGAAATGAATCAAGAATAGTTCTTTTCAAGTTTAGATATTTTTAATAGTTGGCAAGTCATTCGTACAATCACGCCAAAGAAATAACAGAAGCCTAGGATAGCTCGAAATGCTAGGTGTAATATCAAGAAGTGTGCCATGGAAAAACCTCGTCTGACTCGTACGGGAGGACCACAAATCAGATCGTTAAAAACATCTTTTTCCTCAAACGTCATCCAATCAGAAGTGATGGTTGTAAAACGAAGAAGGTCTTAAGCTCGTTTTCTACATTAAATAAGCAATTTGAAAAAAATGTTCACATAATATTTCACACCGCTGTGGAAAAGTCATTGAACATTTCACTTGCCAAATTTTCACAAATATAGGCAAACTCGTTGGGGACAGCGTTCAAATTGTCCCAGAGCTAAAATACTCATCCGCATTCGTAGTCTCATATGAATGTTCAGTAAAAATTCTCGCTGGCACCTCTATCTGATACTCAGATTTTGAAATTTTTCAATTTTTTACAGGGAAATTTAAATGAAATAAATATGTTTCTTGTGCAGATATTGAAACACGTCTCTGATATAATTCCAGATGTTTGCTTACTGACATAATAAACAAATCCTTTCCCACTGTGACCTTCTCATGCACTTTTAATGTGGCCAGAATGACCTGAATATTCTAATACGATGATAAACTGTACATTAATAATTTTAGACCGTCTACACGAGCAGTGCTTGCAATACATTGGAATCGAAAACATTGAAATTTAAACAATACTGAAAAACATATCTACGAAGCCCAAAGAAATTACGAATAAAAGTAAGTATAGTCACCAGCGTTGACTTGGATGTCCTCCGAACTTCTCTCGAGGATCTAACAAGACTTTCACGACCCAAATTTTCTCATTTTCTCCAATTTTTTAAAATATGCTTACTGTATTTGTTTTGCAAGGTGAAGGTAGCTTGTTCCCCATAATTTTCTTCGAATTTTCAAGCTTTTTGTATCAACTAATTTTGAAAGACTAAGCGCGCCTATCAGGAATGCTAATATTAGGGGCAAATTGCTCATTTTGTAAATTATAAGGAGGAAGTACCAAAAGAATTTAAAAGATCGACTTCTCCGTATATACACTATATGATAACTCAAACAATGAATTCATGTAACAAGGTGATAAGATATAAGAATGCTTTCTTATATCAGAAACATGTATTTTACAAGTCCTACTTCTTTTGTAAAGGTGATAAGAATTCTAGTGAACAATAATTGAAGATAATTACCATAAACCAAAACATAAACAGTCACTTTAAGGTCAACTAGTATTCTGAACTGCTAGTTTCTGAAGTTCAGCCAGAAGACCACGGCAGAGACGCAGCACCCTTCCAGGTGGAGACACAAACAGAGCAGTTTGCCTGGTGGAGGGATAGAGGCGCAGCGGTCGCCCAGGTGAAGGCACAGGTAAGTATTCAGTTCCTTGTTTTCTCCAAGCTCTCAGAAATGCATTCCTGCCAAACAATTCTATTTTCGTCTCATCCGACGATAGAATTGATTCCAAACTCTGCAGGCTTATTCACAAGCTCTTTTATAAAATTCAGTCCATCACTAACAGGTTTTCTTCTCAGTGGAGTTTTCCTTGGAAATCTAGAGAAGATGTGACCATGAAGTGATCGACTAATTGTGTTGTTACTAACTTTAGCTCCTGTTCCTTCTGAACCCTGCTGGAGTTTATTCAGAGTAACTTTGGATGGACCCCTGACCTTCTTTTTAACAATCTTGACGTACGTTCGAATATTTTACAGCGACGACCAGATCTTGCCAGAGGAAGCGCAGAATTGTGAGACTTCCAGGGACGAATGACCGCTCAAACTGAATTCAATAGAACTATTAACTGTTGAGATTTTTTCTATGACCAAATCCACTTTCATGAAAGCTTACTATACGTTTTCGAAGATCTTGATCAATCTGTCTCTGCTTCCCCATGGAGTGATTGTTTACAGGACCCTCATGAGATGAAGAATGACACAATATAAATGCTCGCCCCTACATCAGGCGAGCATAGAGTAATCCAGAACATTCTAGCAACTTAAAAATGTTCTACTTATGCTACCTTGCACGTTATTTATGTCAAAAAATAAAATTTAAAATTTGTTGTAAGCTTTCGCGTTCCTAATTTTGATATTTTTTGTATCAAACAACACGATTGTTATGTATATATCATTTATATGATTTTTTCCATTGTTGTTTAAATACATGTTCTGTGAGAATTAAAAGTTTATTTACCTCTGACGATTATCAATACGTAAACTGACGCATTTAATGGTGTGATGTAAAATTTTTGGTGGGTACTGTATGTGCTTTTCAAACATCTGTCACACTACAAACACTTGATCAGCATTGCCTCTCCGTAATCTAAAGCCTCAATGTTCTTTAATAATCGCACTTTCAGTACCCCTTTTGTAACTATCAACTGAAATTCCTCCATACATTCATACATCTTACCCACTGCACTCAATAAACTAATGCTTCTCAAATCACAACAAACATACTCATCCCCTTTACCTTCGTATGGCGGAACAACACACTCAGCGCGCCTATCAGCCGGAACTCTGCCCACTTCTAAGCAAATATTAAATAATCTTTCTAGCCGCTAAACGATAACTCCTCCTCCTCTTTTCAAACGCTGTGCCTGGCACCCATCCAAACAAGGGATCTTCCCTGTTTTCAGTGCAACTCTCATCTCTTTTTGCGTTTTTCTCTCCTCATTATTCTCTCCTCATTTGTCTCCTCCTCATTGCGTTTTTCTCCCCTATCATTTATTAACATTATTTGAACATCGTCATCGTCCGCAACGTTAAACAATTGTTAAAAAAATTAGCCCACCTCCTCCTCACTTGAACTATTTCACCCACATTCATTCCATTTGAATCTTTCATGGCACAGGAACTCTGAGTTCCTCCTTTCCTAAGTATTTTCACTTCTTTAAAAAGCATTTTCCCTTATCCACCCTCACCCTCTTCTAATCACTTTCCCTACTTGGAATATACATCTCTTACAGCCCTACTAATCACCCTCTCTACCAACCTCCGGCTTCTCGAGTCTTCCATGCATCTCCTTATCTTTCCACTCCCCCACCTGCTCTTCCCGTCAACCCGGAAATCATCAATGCTTATTCACCATAATACGCCATCTTTAATATAACCTGAAAATACAATTTTAGCGAAATAATGTTGATTATTCTTATTTAAAAAATGTGCAGCTAATAAATACATTTCGATGTGTTGGCAAATTTTAATTGACGCTTTCTTCTCGAACTTTTCTTTATCATTATTTGTAATTTCTAGTCGACGACCTTTCTTCAACTATTTACGATCTTCTTCAATTCAGGTTTAGAATTGCATTTAAGGAATTACTTCCGGACATTCATTTCACACATTTTACCGACGGCTCTGAGCGTTTTATAAATTATCAACTGTCGTAAAACTACCAAGCGAGCTTGGCGTGTCTTTCCCCGCCACACCATTTTGCAAGGTTGTTTCTGACTGGAAAAGATTGTTACCTCTTTTTTTGTGTCATAATGAGCTGAGGAAATAACAAACGCGACAAAGCTTATTTAAGGCATTCCTGAACCTTTTTCATTCGGTACTAATGTTTCAAGAAAAACTGCAACAGAAGTTTTTTTGAAATTAAATTTTATTTTTCTAGGACAGAGTTGAAAACTAGCTTTGAAATAAAAAGCTATGACTTCAACTGTTTTGAATTATTAAGGCATATGAAGTGAGCTATTTGCTTCCCATCATTTTATCATTTCATTTGAGAAATTTGTATCCTCATATTTACTAGGAGCCTCAATAAAAACGACCTTAACGACTTCAAGATTTAACAAATTTCAGGCATTTTACAACTATTCCCTAGACAAGTTTCTGTGTACGAAGCTTGGCTTAACGCCAAAATCATAACCTCCGCCAAAAACTCAATTTCAGGTAACAAGAATTGTTAACATTTTAAGAAGACCAGGAAAATAAAACTGCGCGGGTTGCGATGTTCTCCGCAATTTTGAGGAAGTGCCTCAAACAAGCCGACCGGCTTTCAGCATAACCCATCTAAAGTAACGTCTTCACAGGATTCGCCCAAGTAATGTAATATAACAGAAGTAGGGCATTCCATCAAGAATTTATGGTCGTAACTTTCGTTGTTTGCTTACGAACCTTCATACCCATTTTTTTCACGTGAATCCGTATTGAGAATATCTCCCGACTTTCTGTCATAAAAATACCCCGGATCTTCATGGATTGAGCAATTCCTCTTCCTCATACTGTTGCCTCATCGAGCGATGATGCTGCCTTTCGACAGGCAGAAATTTATTTTTATTGTTAAAGAAACTACAGACATTTTCATCTACTCGATCGCTACATGTTACTGCTGTGCAGTCCTAATGTATGACTACGTGTTATTTTATGGAAATTGTATGTATCGTAAATCTAACCGTTAACTTTTTCAGCATAGCAACAGGCTAAAGTAGCTCTATAGTTAGGGTTGAAGAAACTAGAGAAAGTCATCGAATTCGATCGGTTTCAAGCTTTGTAAAATTTTATGAGAAATCTGAAAAATATTTTTTTTTCTGCAACAAGCCCTCACATGCGTACTACTTTTCATTAATTATTTAGCGATTAATTATAAAGTTCCCGTTATATCACGACCGCTTGTATGAAAACAGTCCTCAGATACCTTATTTCGAGTTGGTTAGCTTGAAGCTCCCTAGCCACGTGGAACGCGACCTCAGAAAAGCTAAAAGAATAGCCCATTTACTGCGGACTTGAAACGGGGAATCTATGCACAGGTGTGTTCCCACACAAGATTTCCAGCGCATAAAAACATCACGTTGAGGAAAAAAATGTAATGAAACATAAGCGAAGAAGACATGAAAAATGATAGAAACACAGGTGGATTGAAAGATAAAAATCTCAAAGGATTAGCTTAAGCTTAGGTAACCTAACATTATCCTCCTGGGGACGCCAGTACCCATAGCATAGGATAGACAAGCCTAACTAACCTATTCCTATTACCTACGGCCTATTTTATGTCCCCCGAGAACAATGCTTATTGATTTTTGTTTTGAATTGCTCTATGAATTAACATACTGCAGCTTAATCTAACGGTAGCACCCTCCCATACACTGCAGGGTGCTTAGAGAGTCGATGAGTAATTTTTTAATGACTGTTTTCTCAACTTGGGATTGCAACCTAAGCATTGTATTTGCAGCTGTATTTCTTCTCATGAAGAATAATATGTTTTTTTGGAGAGCATCTAAATACGTCAGATCGTTCACGCGCGATGGCAGAAGCAACGAGGCTTTAATATGGCCTACTTTAAACAAGGAACAGAGATTACTATTTAAAAATAAAACAAGAAGAATTCAAGCCCATAAGAAACGAATGGGGGTAACTTTCAAATGTTGATTTTTAATTTCATTTGTATTTACATCCAACGTTCAATTAAAACAGATCTATCTACGATAACAAAAATATGCAAGTACAGGATAAATGCTGAAAGTGTTGAAATATGCATGCCATATCGAGACGCATAGTAACAAATGTGAGAAAATTTTCAATTCAATAGTGAACAATCATTTTAAACCTATGTTTAAGTTCTTTCACTCTACCAATTTCCCGATTTATTTTCAAGCGAACACTTTGTCAACTAATTTGAAGGAGCAATTTTTTTTCTAAAAAGTCTCGCTGCAAATAACCCGTACAATATGATAAATTACATAATTTGTTGGAACATGAATTGGATTTCAAATTCCGTAATACGATGAAAATCGAGAAGAAAATTTGGTTGACGACCGAGGAGACAAATATTCTTTCACGCATTTGTAGAAATCATGAATGTATGAAAGAGTCATAGTTATAGAAATGTTGTCAGTTCAATTAAGAATTTTGTGCAAAGATTTGGAATTTCTCCATTTTTTATGATTTCATACTGTAATTTTTCCACACATTTCTAAGCCGACGGGGCATTCTTTTTGTGATATGTTTACCGTATAAATTAGTCGCAAGATACGGCAAAAACTTCAAAACCTGTTTAACTAAATGTAAAAATCTCCCACTAGGTCATTGGAATTAAATTCTTGGAAACTAGCATATCACTAGCTGAAAATTGTGTAATTTGACAGCAGGAAGGATGCTCGACGATCACGTGTCCAATTATTTTAATTTCGGATCAACATCGATGATTAAGTCTTCTCCAGCTTTAAGAAAAACATTTCCAAACTGCGCAGCGTTCCGCGCCTTTGAGCGTGGTGACCCAGTTAAATGATGTGACACGAGCGCTCAGGCTTCTCCGGGTCAGGATGGAAATGAGATGATTATTAGCATTGTTCTAGGTTAAGAGCTAATTTTGATAATAATGTGATCATAACAAATAAAAATAAATGAAAATCAGTCACATACATGGTATAGGTCACATTGTTTTTTCAATTATTAAGACCAGAGCCTTAAAAATAGGCGAGGACGCGTGAAATGGTGATTAACACGTTGGATTAAATATTAACCAAATTCATCATATGATTCTTAGTATATTCTTGATCAAATTCAGCAAATAACATTTGACACATAGGCTGTGAAACGAGAAAAAATTGTTTTTACCAATTCAGAACATAACGGAATGCAGCGTCGATGATTTGAATTTGAGTTGTGGAACAATGAAACTTCAATGGATTTGTAAAGGCTGCATGCCGTACTCATAAAGTTGAATATGTTATTAAATACCTGTATGAAATGAAACAGTGATGTTTTGGAGTAAATTTATAGTATATTAAAATAACAATTGTTTTAGATTTCTGGATCCTTGCGAAGTATTAACGAACGTTGCTACAGTATAGTACTGATCTATTACAGCAGATAACAGAAAATAATTGAAACTTAAATGACTGTGCCTGTGAACATAAAAAGTCCTGACATCGGTAAATTCAAACACAATGGGCATCGATAATTCAAAATAGAGAATTTTCGGTTCTACCTTTGACAGCTCTGGCATGACATCAATTAACGTTACTACATTACCACGAGAGCTTCACACTCATAGTGTGTAAGCCAGGTAAAGTGGGAGGTGCACTCCCGAAAGTGGCTGATGCCTGATCGAATTGACGAGAATATGACTGTTATGTTTGATTATTTTGTAATTAGTTTTACTACCTGCATTACTTCAGAAAATTTATAATTTCTCGTACACTTACATGAAGAAATTATCTACGTAGGGAGGTGTTAAAATTTTTTAAGATTGGCGCGTACATTAAATAAACACAGTCATTGAGAATCGAAGGTTCACCTGCACCACATCCATTCGTAATCGTGAAATATTCACTTTCATCAATATTGACAAGTAGACTGAAATATTATTCCCCACCAAGGCTCCCAAGATTGACAGCGACTTTCGCACAATGTTTGATGAGCGGTAGCCCACTAATACGTCACTTATGTTCTTTATTGCTGCAGCGTTAGGGGAGATAAATATCAAAATTTTTGCTCTATTGTGAGCGAGGTATAAAGAGGAATAAACATATCGAGCTTTACGAATGAGAAACCTTTGCTGTAGGGGGTAAAGCTCAGTTTCTCTAAGAGAAGAGTTACGGGACCAATCTGTATATTTTATGGCATTGCGAAATCAATGTTTAAAATCGTGATGGGACTTTTGGGTCTCCTTATATAATTCGCAGTATTAGTCTTGTACCCTGGTTCATGAAAATGAATCAAGGTGCCTGATAATTACATCAAAATCTCGAAAAAAGCTAAGTTGTCTGCACTATGATTCGGACTAGGTTGTCGATTCACAGTTTAGTAAAATAATTACCCAAAGAGACAGCTAAATTTGTGATTGCAAGGCTTTACGAAAAGAAAAGTACAACTCTACCATGGCCTTCGATGAAATCTGACTTGGATCCAGTCGAAAATTACGGCATGAATTCTAAGTTAAGATAAGTCGTCGGGGTTCGAAGAACCTCCAGGAATAAGAACGCGTAGCAACTAAAGAATGGAACAACCATGAGCAAGAATCTCTTAGAATAAATACGGAATCAATGGTACGTAGAACAGGCCATATTTTTCAAAATATATCAGGCTGTAATACATGTATAAATACTGTTCGTCATTTTAGTTCCTCATTCAGGTTGATAAAGACTCATAAATTGCGCATATTCCATGCAATCTCCTATTCAGTTGATAACCTCTGCCCATAAATTTTTCAATTTACTGATCATTCAATTCTTTGGTTTAGGAATCACGTAAATGCTTCATTTCTGACTTTGTCTCCTACAATCAGTTCATTTGTCCTTAAATGATCGTCATGGATGCGGAAACCAGGAAAATCAGATGGATCAATGCACGGAGAGTGACGTGGATGAACAAGTTTATGCCCGTCTGATGCCTCGAGTCCTGTGTGCTGTATGAGGATATGTTTTTCCTCACTGAGTAATTAGCCTTTTATTATTGGCCAATGCTGTACGATTTCTTGGTAAACTACACTAAATGTCTGCAGTTACTGACTGCACAGTAGTAATCAGCTCGTTGTTTTGCAGAATTTCGCAGTGATTGATTTCTCTAATATTCCGCCGAGAGTCACTCTTAAAGCTGGAGCATTCATTCTGCAGATCTCTGAACGATTTCAATGATTATTTGCAAACCGTTTCGTAGAACTTCTGCACGATTCTGGAAGATGCAGTTCCGTTGCCACTTTTGTGGAATTGAAAACGTGATATACCTAAAAATCACTCTTTGATAGTTCCATTTTCATTCTAACGACGAAACTAGACAAATTTTAGATGTTTACCAGTACCAAAGACAACTGAAAAGTAGAACATTACTACTCGCAGCTCATCAATTTATACTTCATGTTCAGAAATTTATAAACTAATAGGTTTTACTTGGCCTGGCTTTTGGTACGCTCTTATATCAATAAAGTATTTAACAAATTTGTTATTGTATGATTTACATTTCGATGTTAGAAACGTCGAAACGTTACAATTTTAATGTATTGATTCCAATGAGTTTTGTTTAACTTTTGACTCAAGTTGAATACTTTAATATTAATATGAATATAGAAGTGTTTTTAACATTTCTTACACAGTATGAACTTGGAATACATGTTACTTGAAAAATTACGAAGCGCGTTAGACACTTTCTCAACTTGACCGTCTTACAGAGTCCATGGCCGTTAGGATTCATATAAAATGAGCTAGATGGCCAGACACCTTAAGTACAAACAGTGGGAAATTTCCGTTGTAGAGGTTGTGAACAATTTGACCCCTTGCATGAGCGGACGATAGCTGAGTCTTGGACGAGCATAACTTGCTTTGTATCGTCGTTCTTCTGAATTGAGGATAACTTGGCTATCCCTAGAATCTATGCATAGGGTGGCCCATAAGGCACTTTACCATTTCAAAATATATATTACGAGACACCGAAGATAATACCATGTTCAAGTAAATTGAGAATGAAAAGAGAACACTGAAAGTTTTTACTTAAAAATAATTTCCTTCAAATGGTATTCATTATCCCGGAACAAACGATCTCTTTGCTGTGTATTTACACGACACTTCTCAGAGTATCTGGTGAGATATAGCGAATTTTTGAAATTATGTTCTGTTTCAGTTCTTGGGAAGTGTTTGGAATACCTACCAAAACTTCATCCCCTCAATATCCCCAAAGACGAAAATCTGGAGTTAAATCCGGCAATCAAGGTGGCTAAGGAATGTCACCAAAGCGTGAAATTCTTTCCTGAGTGATGGCTTCGGTATTCCAGTTAAACCTTTGTTTATAACTGATTCCTTGCGTCTGAATTTTGATACCAAAGCAAGAATACAGGGCTTAGATGAACTCTCAAGTTAAATCTTCCCATGAAAATTTTCTTCACTTCATCTTATGATTTATTGCTTTGAAAAAACATTTCACAACGGCTGTTTTCTTTTTCACGGTACATTTAGTTACTTTTATGGATTTGTAAATTACTTTAATATTTGAATCCGTTTCCGTAATCCTCATAATAGTCAGTCTATATCAAAAACTTTGAGTATTCGTCCTTCAATTGCAGTTTGCTTGACCCAATTTTACGTGAAATTTTATTTCACCCAACGAGTCACGTGTTGTCTAGTATAATACTGAAACTCTTGTCGTCTTGTTTGCTTGTTTGAAGTCGTGCACAAAAGAGAAAATAAGTATAAGTAGGAAACAAGTTCTCTCTTAGGCATGTGTTGTTGAAGGCCAGGGACTTCAATCAAGATCACTTTAATCCAGATCAATCTTCAACAACACATGCCTAGAAGAGAAAATATACACTTATGTGTCATGTATAAGAATGGAATTTAAGTCGGGAAATGAAAGTGGATACGGGAATGAGAAAGAGGGCAAAATCGTTTGTCTGTCTGCTCTGAGATATTCGAAATTTATACTCTTTGTTTAATCCTGTATTGTGGATACCGACTTAACTGCTCATGATATATTTCTGGATACGGTTTGATGTTGATAAATTTTATTTGACCCAGCGGGTCACGGCTGGTCTAGTTTTCATCTAAATCCTTGGAAACCTGAAATCTTGAACCTTTTCTGAATTCTTTTAACAATTTGTTGATATTTTCTTGGCTTATATCTCTTGGATAAGAATCTTTGGATATGAGCATTACGACGAATTAGTGGCTCTCAAAGTGAATCAGTTAATGTGCCCGCATATCAATGTTCCCTTGGTTGACTCGATAAACTTCAGGGCATTGGGTTGAATACGTGAAAGTTCTCAGGTATATAAGAGATAAAAGTTTAGAAAAAAATTTGTACAAGGCGTCGAATCTCCACCTAGTCGCACTTATTTTGAAACTTTTACTACTCCGGAAGTACTCCTTCCCTCAACGATTGCCCCATGCCCTTCTCGCTCGTCCTACTCTGTGCCATGATTTACTTCATAATGTATCTGAGGTACTTATTTTCGTCCTCAAATGACATCATCAAACTGTAAAGATCAACTGCACTACGCAGGATCAAAAATGTCGAAAAGGGAGTGTTATTGAAAAAGTGAACAATTTATATCTCAAAATTACAGCAGTATTTGATTTACTTCTCAATTTTAAATTTATTTTTGGGTAACTCATCAAGATATATTTAATGGGTGTAAATCATACCAGAATACTGGAAGTGCGACTTGGTTTGAGGTAAAGTTGCGACTCTCACAAAAAAATATTAATTACATTCGACTCCTTAATTTAAAACTAAAAACAGTTACGAACAGTTTATTCGATTTGCTAATCATGGTATATACATTATCTCAATTAAATGTATAAATAAAGTTCAATTTTGCTCATAATTTGGATGGATAAAATGTGGATATTATGTGAATTACACAGCATAATTCCAGTATGTATCTGGTTAGAAAACCACCCATAAGTTGTCTGAGATTAAAATATGAAGCATTCATAGACAACACGAAAGAATTTGTGAGTCGCCGAATAAAACTTCGCTTGAACCCTTTCCCTCCCTATATTACGAAGCGTCTCATTAAACTCCCAGAATTATCTTGCGCAGTGGAACAAAGCTTTTCCATCGACACGTGACAATTTAGATTTCGGAGTCTTGAATTCATTGAAAACGAATGCAAATGGCATTCCAAGCATTGCAACCCGGAATGGTATTTACTGCAAGCAGCATTTTAGGATTTTCTGCGCGCAGCAGCGTCTTCTGAAGGCTCTTTGTGGAGCGCTGTTGTGGGACAATGCTTGTTTTTGATGCAAATAATGCAAATTTGCTGTTTTGTTGTTTGTCGCGCTTTCAAGGTCTTTGAGAGCCGTAATAGAAATTTGAAATGCCATGCATTTCAGATTAACCACGACGATTGTTCATAACATTACTCGCCAACTTTTTTGTAACAACAGATTCACATTGGTTAAGTAGAGCAATTAGTGAAAAATACTTAGGAATTTGTGTTTTGAGGCATGTCCTACTTCAATTCAGATCACTCATCTCGCCAACTGCTTCATGGACTCTGCCAACAATGATCAGAGGAGTGCTAATTCAGTCCTCCCTCAGTAATATTAGGTTAACACTATCATTACACATACATTGACGCGTCTTCATGCAAAACGTATTCTAAGCCAGCACTGAAACAACGCTGAAATGTATGCATATGAATTACAGTGCATTTTGTTAAGTTGCTGAAGTCAAATTTCACAATGTGAACATCGAAGCTTGTCGTTTCCAAAGACTATCGCTTTCACTGGCTAGTGGAAAGCCCGGTGTATGAGAATTTACTCTGAAAATAAAGCAAACTTCCAATTACCCAGAGGAGCAGCATTCATTTTAAAAGAATTTCGATAATGTTGTCATATGCCATCATATGTTGACACGTGATTCGATTTACGATTGTTCAATTCATCGTGATTTGTAACGTCATTAATTCTTTATGCTTGACTTAGTATTTAAATATCCGTTCCGAGTTTATGATTGAAAATGTTTCATTTTTATTTTTCTCATCGATCTAATATTTTGACGCATATTTAGGAAGATTTTTCTTGAGTAGCAAATTAATCATAAATATGAGAGAGAACAACGATCTTAAAAATCTTTTAATTTGATCGTTTGGAGTTCTAAGCTCAAGCTCATTTTAAAAAAGGAATCTAAAGCGAATTAAGAAAATGCTTGAAAGTACTGACGTGAAACATCAAGGGATGATACTCTTAGTTGAAATAAGTACTACGACAACAAATTACAAAAAATACGTCATTACAATTAAAATTTGGACAGAGCTTGGTAGTTGCCTATTTTCACAGGGTATGCACTCTGTATTTCACTGAGAGGCACCTTCAGCTTGTGAATATGCTGACTCTAAATCAAAAGATGACAATTATCAAAACAAGTATTTAATGTTTTTGATTTATTCATAAAGATAGGCTAATCTTAAGAACAATCGGTTCAATGCAAGAGTGCACAGGAGAACCCAGGGCACGGCCAATTCGATGACTCCGACCAGCTTGTTTAGTAACCATCTCATAGTACTTATATATGTATTTTAAAATGCTTCTACCATACCTAATTCGAATATTGAAAGATCATGCTTAAATGAATTTAGAATCTGCAATGAAGCTGCCGGGTGTTTATATAAATGAGACGAGACAGAAAAATGGTAAAGAAAAGAGTTGTCGAATTCTGTAATGACAATTTTACCTCTCTTCCAACGAAAAGTATACTTGATTTTTCCTATAAGGTGGCTATGTCAGAAATATTCAACGAGATGGTCACTCAGAATTGATGTACGTTTGATAAAATATGACCAGCGCCTACTTTACTCCCTACAAGCTCGTAAAATACTCAAATGAACAACGATGTTATTCACCCACGACGCTCGGCTGTGTCCCTTAAAGTCTTCTGAATATTCAGCATACATCAGCGTGAGAAACACTATCCATATTTACATTGAAAGTGACACTTAACCCGACCTGCTTATGGCTCAAGCCCGGACACTTAAGTTTCCCTTACCGATATTTTCAGATGAAGTAGGCCAAGTCGTGATGTCAGGCATAATGTGGAAATATATACATTGTGTATAACATATACACAAAATGAGTACATCATGACTTCCAAAACGAGTTGAAATTAACGAAAGTTTAACGGTGTGAAGAAATTCTGAACAACTTCAGCCTGAACCACTCGCAGTTTCTTCGTGAACTATGAAAATTATGTGCATCTCACCAGAACGGCTTCCTGTTTAAATAATTTGAAAATTAGATTTTGTGATCAAAATATGTATACTCCCATTGTCACTAAAATTTCACAAATTGACTTCAAAATTACATACTTAAGCATTGACCGTGTTTTAGGAGACCTTCGATTTTACATGCTTTTATCCCTATTTACTCCACTGTTGAAATCCTATTTTTTATGTGTAACTTATGTAACTTGTATACAACTTAGAGCAATGATGAAGCATAATTACTCTGGGAACGCACTTTTTGTTGAGTTAGGTTTGACAGTTGTTCTTAAGTATTTTTTGGGTTCTGAATCGAAAACTGGTTTCAGTTTTTCTCTATCACGTCAAGTTTAAGAACTATAGGAT
>VOMN01045492.1:0-33340 GCA_014899125.1 Orchestia grillus | reverse complement strand
AGGGGCGACAGTCCGTCACTGTCAATAACCTTCAGCTTGGCGTTGGCCTTCAGAAGTTCTTCGATTATTTGTTCGTTGCCTGCAAACGAAGGCATTTGCTCAGTTAGTGCAGAGAACTAAAGTCAAAGAAATCGGGGAATTTAGCTTAAAAATAGAAAATTTGAATTTCTTAAATCCTACGTTAGTCTCTCAGGGTGTTCCGTTCCCCCAATTTGGCTCCCCCCACGAGACTGACGCAGGGTTTACTACTACACCAAACCCATCACAAATTTCTGAAAACGAGAGTTCCGATGGTAGATGCCCCCTTATAGCTAAAAATAATCCTCTTCGAACCGCAGCTCCTACTCGCATAACTGTATTCACGAAACAACGTAGACAGCTTGTTCACATCCTTGCCTTAGAATATCTGAGGAAAGAGCACGCTGTGCATGGTGAACTTCACATGCTAAAGGCATTACTAATATAGCACCAAGTAAACTATGCTCCAGCAAAGAGGGTCTACTTCTTGAGTTCGAATCCCACGCTGCAAAGTTGAAGACCACTTCTGAGTTCTAGAGCTCACTGATGAATGTATGTCCTCAAGAGGAATGGAAACCTAAATAGAATTTGTAGGGTTTTTATCGAGTCGTCTAGGACATCATATTAACTATCTCTCTTTTACAGTCCTTTTCTTCCAGATGATGAACTACGTTAGGGCTTGAAAGCTCCCCAAGTTTTTATGAAAAAGAAAATTAGAACTAGCATGTACCTTCTCTCATCTTGTGGATTTTAATCAAACTAAGGTTTTCTCGATATAAAACAATGGATCAAAAACAGGATAAATAGTAGAGCAGCTCTACACTGGTTTCCAAGAGCAGACCCTACCTTCGAGACACGCCATATGGAGAGGAGTGAGGCCTTTTTTGTTGCGAGCGTCGACCGTGCGGTAGCCAGACTTGAGGAGCTCCTGGACTGCAGTAACGTCTTCTGAACATGTTAGATTATTCGTTAGTTTAGAGCTCCCTATCACCATGAATGTGATACATCTTCTGAACACATTAGATTATTCGTTAGTTTAAAGCTCGCTATCACCATGAAATGTGATACAAAGAGAGCAAATAGAAAAAAAGGACTATCAAGTATGGACTGTAGAAAATGTGACATCTATGCACATGTGTGTTCCCACACCGGATTCTATGCGCATGAAAACTGCAAGTTAGGAAGGAAGAGGGAAAAAAAGACAGAAGAGATAGCAAAAAAGAAGTAAAAATTCAAAGAAGTAAAGCGGGCACAAAAAAAGTCCCAAATGCCTATCTATAACCGAAGTAACCTAACAGTGCTTCGCTGGCGTCGCCAGTCCCCATAGCAAGGGATGGACAAACCTAACTAGTCTAACCCTTCTGCCTATCCTATGCCCACTGAGGGGACTTCTGAATAATATCACGTCGAACACATTTTCTCTTTTGTAGAAAATTAATTTGTTTCCAGTAATAACGCTACGTTTTTAGAGTAAAACGTAAAATGACCCGGCGGTGGGTCACGTCTCACAAAAAATTATAATAAATGTAGGAATCAAAGTATCCCTCAGAATCAACAAAATGAAAGTAAAGCTAAAATTTTGTTTTGCTGCAAGCAGCTCCACTGATACCATACAAGTTTGGAACTACTTCCTCTGGAGTACTTCAATAAATAATTAGATTAGTCATGTGTAAGAATTATAAGATATTGTTTGATGTAATATGACTGAGGTGTTCTATTATTTCCATAGGTTTTCAGATTGATTTCAAAAACATATTAATATGATACAATAAAACATTTGTCAGTTAATATTTCATCAAATACTAATAGTGATTACTGGTTTCCCCAAACATCCTGTTACCATAAAAAATATGAGTCAACAAACGCAAAACAGAATTAGGATATCAAACTCTAGATAGTTAGAAACTAAACCTAAACTTATTAGTTAGTTAGTCATGGTTTAAAGCTCTCTATTTACATGAAATGTAATCTAAAGAAAGCAAAAAAAGACCATTTAGTATGGACTACAGAAAACGGAAAATCTATGCACACAGTGTATGTGTGTTCTTACATAGGAATGCTTGTATATAAAAACACCAAGCTAAGAATGAAAATGAAGAAAAGACGAAGAAGAGATAGCGAAGGTGTAAAAACTGAAAAAAGAGAAGTAGGTACAAATGATAGAAGTCCCGATGGCCTCTCTATAGCTCAGGTAACCTAACAGAGCTCTCCTGAGGATGCCAGTCCCCAAAACATAGGATAGATAAACCTAACATAACCAACCTAACCTAACTCTATTTCCTACAGCCTATTTTATGCTTCTTGGAAGCCTAAACCTAAAGTTATGAATACAAGCTACACTCCTTATGTAACTCAAAAGATGTAGAAGCACGTATGGAACAACTTTATCAGTATTGACAAGAAAGTCACAACTGATCAATTTTACATCACACCCAGATTATTTTCTTCTGCTGTATAGCCACACTAGTTGCAGTTAACCTTTTTGTACAGCGAGATGCAAAGCATTGTCTGTCCCATGCAGCTTGCAGACGTCAGGCAGAGGGTCGCCTCTGCAGCACTTCTTCAGCGTGTACGGCACGGTTTCTGGGCTCCTGGGAAGTAAGAGTCTCATCAAATTCACACAAAAAATAAATAACATGAAATGTATAGGATAGTGAAAGATATGAAAATACTTAGGCACTGGTTTCATTGCGCCATCACTAACATACTCAAGGATGAATATGAGAAATACAAATTTGAGAGACTTGGAAACACAAACTTTAAAAGAGAAAAGAGAAACTTTTGGTACACAAAAAGATGCTCAGCATCAAACAAATTTTTTTACTCTGTGACTCATTTATGAAAAATGAATGCAATTTTCAATAAATCATATCGGTGGGCTTAAATTTTTCAGTGAGCCTGACATATGAATATATAAAGGGGACCTAAAAATAACTGGAATTGTGTCACATAATTTTATTGTTATTGTTGCATGTTCATAGTTTTATCACCTTCAAAGTATTCTTCACTTATGACCCTAATACTCTCATTCACAAAATGATCATCAAAATTTTACATACAACTTCTTTTTTACATTAGTCTACTGTCATTAAAAATACAGTATATAACATTTTTGAGTTGTTTTAAGAGGGTAAAAATACTGTCAAAAAAAAGTTGACAGGTTTTCATTCATATAAATCAGATGTACAGCAAAATGATGAAGAAGTCTTATGCTTTAGAAAAGATTTAAATACTACATAAATCAACAAAGTATGCATATAGTTATATCACACCAAACTGGTCTTATCTGGCAATAGTCAGAAGTGGTGACTGTAAGAGATAGTGCAACATAACTGGAAGCAGTAGTGCATGTACTTAGTTTTTGATGCAGGCACACTCCCAAGCACAGAAGCAGCTCTAGCATTCCTTGATACAAGAGGTAGGTACACACCCAGCTAGAGTTGACTCAGGCAAATTGGGCTTGAGAGGGTGTGATTTGTAATGCTTGATGAGCACATCCAGGCCATGGAATACAGGGGTTTCTTGAACAAAGTCTGAAAAAATACACAAAAAGTAAACAATTTTGAATAGGAAAATTGCATGAGCAACAAAAATTTGTCACGTAAATATGATTACAGTGGACAATCTTAACTCAAAGTGCACACTTCACTAGAAATAGGAAAAACTAAAACGGTCAGTTTGTATACTTCAATTGTTTTCCTATTGTAGTAACAAAAGAATATAAGAAAAACAAAGGCTATTGGAAATATTATAGTAGAAGTGGTATAGATTGTACTGCTTCAGTGACTCAGACCTAGCCAACCTAACCCTTTTGCCTATCCTATGCCCCTATAGGAAGAGGTCATTTTAAATGAGTAAATTTTCAATGGAGGAAATATAAAGAGTAATTTTCACATACTTTTGTTAGAAAAGCATGCATAGCTATTGAACAAGACTGGCAACACTTATATTAAATCTGAAATAAATTTACAATAGAAGGTAGTAGGCAAAATAGTTATGACATCTAAAACTATTTCTGAGTAAAAACTTTAAAATTCTGATGTCAAGTAATTTTCTACTATAGCACACAGATCTTCTTATACACACAAAATACCAACAACTTTAGATAGTGATTAAGAAGTTAACTTGATGTGATCGTCTATTTTAATGTAGATGCATACATTGAATTAAGCATTTTCATAGTAGGTTTTACATGTGCAAATACTATTTCAAAGACAATACAGTTACCAATATGATAGTAACAAAATTTGAATGCTTCAATAACTTTGATGAATTACTAATCTGTGTGGAAAATTGGGAGCACAAACAATCTTCAAATTTTTTCTAAACTTGTTAGATATTACACTGGCTCATTTGAGCACTTATTGTAAATTTGCAAAGATGTCATTTACTTGGAAACAATTAACTTCAATTAGAAGAAATTATGAGTACATGGGAGTAAAAAATACAACACAGTAAAACTTGATTTTGGCATACTCAATGTTTTAGAGTCAACCTAAGTTTTAAACCTAATCTCTATAGTACCTCATCATTTAAAGTAAATATGTATGTATGCTCAATGAATTTAAACATAAAGTAGGTTTAAAATTTGTAAATATTTTTACAAACATAAACACTGCACTGTAAGAGTAGCATGTACCACATCTCTACATATAACCAGCAACTTTTCCGTTAATAGTACTTGGCTCTTAGAATATAATGAGTTGAAACAATTTTTAGCACAGTGACTCACCAAGGCGGTAAACAGCATCATCAGGAAAAAGTTGTCGAACTAGGATGTGCTCAGGCTGGCCATCAATGATGACGCTGATCGCATAATTGCCAGGATTTGAAGAGCTTTTACGTACCAACCACAGCCCTTCAGAGCCTCCTTCTGTTGAAATACACAAACATTATTGTAGTTCAGTTTTCCAATTAAACTTTGTAGTATAAAAACATTAAACTTGAGCTCTCAGATGATATGATAAAGATCTACTAAATTGTACAATTGCTTCTATAATAATATTTAACATGCAAAAATTATAGCAAACTAATTACACTGAATGCTTTCAAAGTAACTGTGAACATACATTATTAGCAACAATTAGAGCATTCTTTCAGTCTAGTTTGAGCAAGGAATTGATAACTTTGCTGGAAAATAAAATAATAAGAGTCCAATTTGTATTGACATCAGTAGAAGATCATTTTCAACAATACCTTTGATAATCATTGACCAATTATACCTGGATTGTGTACTCTACTGTATATATTAAAAAGTCACATAATAAATACACAGAATGCTTCTCTTTTAATTGTAGCTGCAATTAAAATTAAAACATCACTAAATGTTGCTGCATCACTACACTTCACTCAACATGTACAGACACAGACAAGGTTCCACTCAGTCAAACCTTTTGCCCCAACTACCAGGTACATCCCAACACAGATACTTATCTTCTTTTAGACTGTAACTACATGGCAGCACTTAAAAAATAACATAAAATTACATTCATATATCAGCTCTGGATGCATCTGGTGGAGGTGGCTGCCTTACTGTGCTGTGCAGGCATTGTGCAATAAGTAATGTGAGGAAATGCCTACTACTACTACTACAACTATAACTACTTTAATTTGATCTTTACAAAGAGTTCAATTTAAATTAGATTGAAATGAGGCTCTGGCAACAGCTGAGTACTCCTTAGGAATTGATCTTATTGCCTTCATTAGTTCTGCATGTCACATATCTATCTCTGGCATATTTTATCCATAACCTTCTTTTTCTCCTTTCATACAATTACTAAAAATGACTTGAGGCCAGACAAAGCTCTTGCAAGCATTGCTTCTTCTAGGCCAAGAATAACTTTCACTCTTATACTATCTCTTTAACTTTTACTCTTATACTATCACTGTTCAAAAAATTTACTGAAGCTCTTCAGGCCAAGAATAACTTTCACTCTTATACTATCTCTTTAACTTTCACTTTTATACTATCACTGTTCAAAAATTTACTGACAACTTTTGTTAAATGCTTTTACTTCAGAAGTCCAAATAATTTCCTTCTTTCATTTTTATATCAATTACACCCACAAACTATATGGCCTACATTTTCATTTAAACGTAAACTATAAACTTGGTAGATCTTAATGTCTTTCTTTTGGTTTCATTTCACCAATAGGTTTTGCCTTTCACTGCCAATTTTATGATCTAGCTTTGAATAATTGTTCACTTACATAGTGTCCATCATAGAATAGAAGTAGTGGTGGTGGTGGCCAGGTGGTGGTAAGGATAGCAGTGCATTAGTGACTTGGACTATATTGCATGTGACCTAAAGAGAAGGGACTACATAGTATGGATTTTAGAGGATAGGGAATCTATACACAAAATGTATTCCTACATAAGATCCTCTGTACATGGAAACAGCAAATTGAGAAGGTAGAAGAATAGAAGATAAAGAATCATCAGCAAAAAAGGCATGTATTTTTATGATGTAAATAGAAATAAATGAAGTGAGAACAAAAGATAGAAGTCTCAAAGACCTAATTAAAGATGAGATAACCTAACCAGTGCCATCCCAGACAGTAAGGGTGTAATTTTAGCTTAAATAATTGTTTCTTAGAATAATGATTTCTGAAAAAATGAGTTCATAAATCTATGAAAGTTTCTTTTGGTAATTGAAGCTTTCCTTGAGGTGTGATGTACTGTTTCATTTTTGAAGCTTCCTCTAAAAACCCTTGAAAGGAAGGGAAATGATCAAATGTGATTAAAATCTCTACGTTTAATGAAGAATTTAGGTAGTTGGGTCATTTAGAAATTAGTATTATTGCAACATATGCTACTTCCAAATAAACTAGATGAAAATTTTCTGTTTTGTCAATATCTTAAAGCAAACACAAAAACTACTTCTATCTCAGCACCCCTACCCCTAGTCACCAGTATAATGAATCATTCTAATGAAGCAATGGAGTCATAAATGTAAGGTCCAGCATTTTGCAAAATGAGCCTGAGGTGAACATTCAGTTGCTAATTTCTAAAATTACATTCTGCCACCCCTTGAGACACTAGTCCTTATGGCATATGATAGACAAACAAAACAAGATTAATCCTATTGCCTATTTTAAGTCCTCTGAGAGAATGTATTCCCACATTAGATCCCCTGCATATAGAAACAGTAAGTTAAGAAATCAGAAAAGAATTGGCAAAGAATCATCAGCCTAAAAGGCATTAAGTTAGAAAGAATCAAAGTTGGCAAAGGTTTAGAAGGCATAGCAATAGTTTAAGTAACCTAACAGTATCCCTCTGGGAATGCAAGTTCTTTAACATAACATAGAGAAACCTAACTTATCAAATTTTGGCTTATAGCCTATGTTATGGTCTTTAATAAGTTGACTTGCTGCATTTCATTCTAAAGTCTTCTCCATCTTTTGACATTGTATCACATGGTAATGGTAAATCTGCTGTTCTCTCACTATCACATTGTCTGAATATAATAACAAATTGAGATCTTATTTTAATTTTTGCTTTATGATTATTCAGTTCCATAGTTAATTTTTCTGGGTACAGAACACAGTGACTTAAAAATATGATTAATATTGTAATACTTATATATCTCACAACAAATATCAAACAAAACTACATAAATTTTTGAAATACTGAAAACCTGTATGAAACCAAACACTCCCAGCATTCATACTATAAGGAAATTACCTGATCGTAGAATGTTAGCAGCTTCAGCATGAGGTATGTCACTAAAGAAGCAATGATCTTCACTAGTTTGGACACTAGTTAAATTTCTGTTTTGTACAGCCATGCTTCGTAGGGCCAGTCTAACTTAAATAGACTGAATTCAATTTATAAGGATCAAGGAAGTAGTTTTAACTCCCATCTAACACAATCCAGAAGCATTTAGATAGCGCAATTGATTGACATATTATCAACTAACACTAAATCGCCCAAGCTGTTTGACACAGATGGTTAACTGAATTCCGCTTTCACATAATTTCTCTCACAATACCAACTCCGGCTTTGTTTTATGGGATACAAAGTCAATAAGTTCTTTAGTTAAACGAAGTATTAGGTTGCATGTAAATAACATCATACCTCATACTATAAATAACTGATATAAAAGCTTCTAGAATTAATTCACTCATTTTTGGATAACTTCATGTCCTACTTTTGCGATTAAAACAATGTTTACATACATGAAAGGTTTTTCTTAGTTATGTATCACGATAAAATTTAACGATACAAATCCTACGTTTTTTACTCTTTCAAAACTACTCCCATCATAGTATGGGTCCATTGTTTTCTCGCTTCCACGGGAATATTAAATCAATGAGTAATTAAAGCATATGGTCTTAATTGGTGTAAGATCATACGAGCAGTCTTGTTTTGAAAGTTTCATGTTCATTAATATTAAACTCTCTTCAGAAGTCCCACACCGATATCTTTATGCAGACTCGACTGACCAGCACAGATTTTCTAAGTTTTCCTTCAATGAAGAAAACTCCTCGAATGAAATAAATGAAAAATCCATCGTTTTGCCGGGTGAGGTTGTTCTCACTAACTCTGCGCATAAATTTAAGAGGTTTTTACATAAAGAATTGGAATCAGCACTTATTCTACTATATTGTATGCTTTACATATTAGTTTGTGGCTCCCGCCACACAGTTACAGTATTAACAAGTTTTTGCGTTTATGGTTTTGTGAACTCTACGCAAGGGCATTTGATTCCAGCCTTCAATCTCTTCGTTTCATCAGGCATCGTTCATCGCGGCTGGTGCATTTGCAATCTGAGCTGCCTTACGACTCGTTGCTAAAGTCTCACATGTGCTGAGTCTGTTGAAAAAAACTTTATTAATTCCAACACGTCTTACCGTTGGGGTTTCAATGCCTCACAACTACTGGCGGGGTGAGAGATGTGAGGTTTAAGCTTCCTTTCCCAAGGGTAGTACTCCCTGGTTACGTGAAATACCTCGCCTGACCCGGGATCGTCGAACCCTGAACGTCCCGGCTGCGAGGCCATCACGCAAACCAGTACGCCATGGTGCCAAAGCAGGTCAGGGCCGAATGATCCACTGAGCTACATTTCTATTCAGTTTCAACTATGAGAACAGTTACAGAAGCAAATTAATCAGGGCACCAAGTGAGTGAAGGATATTAAATGCCCTTAAATATCAACGTAGAGGGAAAGGAAAAATTCTTGTAATAGATGAGAAAATGACCTTAATACTCTCATTCAGTTTAAAATTATTGATGCTTCGCTTCAAATGTATTATTCGTAAGAACTTCAACTTACTGTTTTCATTTACAGTCTATATTAAAAATAAAATTTCAATTTTATCCTTTGCAAGAACAAATTCAATGAAATAGAAAATTATATTTTTGGGTGCCTCAATTATTTGAATGGTGACCTGCCTATTCTTTGTCTATACTATACATTGAAGACCTACCGAACCCACTATGGCTTTGGCTCACCTGTTCGCCGATGATACTGCCACGAACTGCGCGGTGTTCTACCCAAATGACGAACCAAGCCTGCAGCAAGACTTCGACCGGCAAGCAAGACAGGCTTGGTAGGACAGGTGGAGTCCTTCCACTCGTCAGGATCATCAACCAGCCTTCAGGATCAGTTCCCAGAAGCTAAGGAGACTGCATCACAGATTATGCGTCTTGTGTTTAGCACCCCCATAACCAACAGAACATTGACAGCATCGAGGTCTTCCGAAGATATGCAGCAAAATCCGCCAAGAGATTCTATCCTACCACTCGCAGCTTGGCTACCGTAATCCATGGCTATTGGCCGTCTCTCCAAAACTGAAGACGTACGTGTACTGGGGTACAAGAAATCGTGGATCGTGCAAGTACATCCTGGCCAAGACTCAGCGAGCACTCTGGCTGTGTTCTCAGTACGCTTGGCCAATCACAGCCAGAACTGACAACTTACAGCCCGAAAGTACCGACTGAGTCCTCATTAGCCCGAGACTTCAGCGAGTACATCCTGAGCTGCCATTGAAGTCACACGCAGCTAACGTGGCTCTCACAGACCCACCGGCTCAAGTTATCAGAGCCCAACTACTAGCCAAACCGAGCTCTCGTAGGCCTATCTGCTCCAACTATCAAAGCCGCCTATCAGCTCTTGCTATCAGAATCCAACCACAACTAAAACCGAGCTCTTGCAGGCCTACCTGCGCCTGTTACCAAGCACTCCGTCGTAACACGCATCGCTTCACGCACGGTCAAGCTTTACTTCACCAAGGTTCCGGACTTCACTTGGGCTGAAGAAGACTCCAAGCTCAACGAAACCTTGAGGCGAGAGTCTGAACTTGAACTCGCATAAACTACGTGTTGTGTTCTGCTAGACGAACTTTAATAAAGGTAAGCGTCTCTATCTGTGTTGTTACTATCCTGTTGAGTTCGATCCTTAGTCATTCTGAGCCCCATAAAAGACATTCGTCATTTAGAAAACATATTCAGTCGGATTCAAGAGCTAAGAGGTGTCTGAAGGTTGGATTTCAACAGAAGGATCGTCTTGCCGTTTAGTCGTCCCCCGCGACTTGGTTCTAGCAAACAACCGCCGTCTTATTTGCCTCTCATATTACGCTTTATTTACTTCTTGTGATTAAATATTTTCTGTGCTATTTGATGCTCGTTTTAGTTGATACAGCCCTATGCAGAGAACGAATGTACTTGTTGCATCCATGATCCCGTCTTCATCAGCGCTTAGCACCTATACTTAGCGCGGTGGGCACGATCAAGTTCTCTCGGCCTGGCGACACAGGCAGCACAAACGGTTTTCGTTTTGCCTCACACCATCAGGAGGTGACATGAGCTGCTTTAGACCACCATTTGAGGCTGCAACTAATGACACACTCGTGTTCCGGGCCTCAAAACTGTCATAACTACCAGCAGCAGTCCGTGTCTCCCTCATCTCACCTCCGACGCTGCACACCGGCGTATCTCCGACAGGATGCAGAACTTAAAAATTAAAGACGCAGGGATGGCGGCCGCTCACGAGGATGACAGGAAAAAAATTATAAAGGATATTTTCAAATCACGATTAGAGATCGGCCAGCAAATTCGAAGTTTCAATGTGATTTGGACGTGCAATTTTAATATATTTTAAGTGGTTGAAAACAAATATTGATGACGTTTGATGATTACAAAACTGCATGAGGAACCGATTTAACCCACCAGTTTTAACATGTAATTTTTTCAACTTTACAACATATTCCAAACTTATATGAACAGAAGCCTTCGTCAACTCACCAGCTCAAATCAATTGGCAAAGCAAGAAGATGAATCGCATTAGATGAATCTATCACGATAAAATGTCGGCTCGATGACAAATAGCGAAAGGCCGCACACCGACTATTCCCATGATCAATCAGAAAAAGCGAAAAAACACGCAAAATCCACAGAATTATCCTGAAACATGTGTTCTATGCTAGCTAACTGTGAACTGTTACTCTACCACAGAGTTAGGCCAATTTGGAAGAAATATTTTTACGAAAATGGGGCTCCTAAGTTGAGCTCCAGAACCCTAGCTGCCCCCCCGAAGAGGGTCATAGATACTTCGTAAATATTGCTCGACACAGTACATGTTCAAAGGCTAAAACTCGGATACAATTAATGAAACTAAAACCAAGGTAAAATTAACACTGATTTTAGAAATTTAATTTTATTACAATTAAGATACCACGAGAACTACATTTTCCGAGATACAGTAGGTAAAATATTAAGAAAATAACCAGAGCTTAAGACTTTGACCAACATCAAATAAAATTGATATGTATATACAGCTGAGCATCAAGAGATACAAATCATTCATTTATGATACATACGATCAGGTACATTATAAAATTCATTTCAGGGATTTCCTGATGAAATACAAGATAAAGAGGTCTCCATAGACGTTTGAAATATAGGGGTGCATTCAATGAGCATGAAAATATCCCAAGACGATCACTCAAAGATATAAATACCAAGTACACACAAAGATCTACACAACTCAACCTTATTTGATTCTTAATTTTTTTTAGACTTTAACCTCATATCATACCAAAATGAGTACAAAGAACACAATCAGCGTTTCGCCCGAAGACCGGCGAAAAAATTTTAGGTTATTATGAGGGAAGACGACAGTTCCTCAACCGTCTTAAGCTGCACAAGCCTTCATTTAATAAGTTTAAGTTCCTCATACAAATTAATGAAATCATTCGATAGCTCCGGTAAGAGACCGCTATATCTGAACCCTACCGCAATTTCTTAAAGACGCGCACCTGTCTTTCTACCCACTAACGTCCACAGCCAAGGTGGCCGGAGGTACATTCAATTGATCGACAGTGACCATTTGAATGCAACAATCACGGTGTTGCTACACAGTGAGATCTACCAGTGACTGATTGATAACAAGCGTTGACAGATGAAGTGCATGTTACTGGAAGAAAGAAGTTCATATCTTTTCGCCGCGAGGAGGGAAACCAGTCTAATTTCGAGTTACTTTGAGGAACTTTTCGTGAGAGCCAAGTCTTTCGAGCGCTGCAAACGCACATGGCACTTGACCACGAAGACACCAGTGAATCATACTTGAGACTGAGAGTTAGCTTATACATACACAACAAAGGACTCAATACGATGAATCGTTAATTCCTTCACCGACAATACGGAATGGAGTTTTTTTCATAATTTAAAATATCAGCACCTAATTTCGATACAGAAAATGAATTTTTCTCAAATATTTCTCATAACAAGAGACGTTAACATTTGACTTCTCGAGCATAGGACCCCATCTTTTCAGGGCAATAAAAAGCGACGTTCCAATGGTGAAATAGCATCACTAAATGCAGAATCTAACCAAAGTCAGTAGTAAAAATAGATGCAGCACAGGCTTTCACATGAATTCCCTTGACAGAGCTCAGAAGAGGTCCGTGGCAAGTACTATTTTGACGACACACTCGTTCAGGGTGATGAGAGCAGTTCGAAAAGAATTTATACCTAACAGCATACCTAACGCAGTCGAGAAAGATATTTTAACTATACAATTCGGCACGGATTTTTACACAAAAGATACCTCCAATTTCAACAATCGGTTTTCTGGACAATTTTCTTCGTGCACCGCTGCCCGCCCGACTGCGACAAGGTTAGACAACTTAACAAGTTAATGCACTTGATCACATACACAGAAGTGTTCACCTCATGATGCCTAACTACAGCTTCGTATTGGCATCATAATTCTAATTCAGAATGGGACATCACAAATCGTCAATGTTATCTGAAAGCGTCCATTTTGTTATATCATTGTCATTTCTTTTTTTAATGACTCTTTTCAACTAAGAGGTTACTTCATTAACTTTAATGCACATCTTATTTTTCTCTAGTAAACAAAAGCTATAGGTAATACAAATAGCAATCAATTCAGAACTCTAAATGTCATCTTGAAATATCAACTGGACAGGCAAATGGATTGTTCTCGGTAAATAGTAGCCTCACCTACAACGTATGTGACTATTCTACTATCTTCTCGAAAGTCGTTGGTCAATCATGGTCCAAACCCAAACTCTCGAACGTAACCGGATTTCTAACAACGCCGAGGCTCATTAAAAACAAAGTCGGCCGCAAATTAACAGGGGTGTTCTTATCTAACTCTCTCACGAGTGAGTACGTTTGACGTCATTATATGAAAAAACAGGAAAACGGGAAAAGTAACACTTCGTTAAAAAAACCTACACACGTAAGCGAAGGAACTGTGATGCCACCATTCTGGACAGTAAAACAAAAGGGCTGGTCTCTCCATTCAGTCAAAACAAATATCGCTGTAGCTAACACAGCCATTTACGTATTTATGGAAGCAGTGAATTCATGAACTCTTCGTGTATCACATGTAATTCTCAGTTAAGAATTTTCTTCCTTTATTACGGCACAATTTTTATTCGGTATGATAAATTCTTACAGCACAAAATGGAAAGATTTTTAGCTCCATATTCGCCGTTCGTGCAGTTTGTAAACTTTTATGGAATTGTTACAGATACTCGTGCCACGTTCGAATAATTCACTAGTTAGCATAACTTCAAAATTCCATCATCATAACACTCCACTCGACGTTGATCTGCAGCATAAGCTAACATAAAAATAGGAACTCGGTACCTCTCGCTTATGATCTGAGCGAAGCTAAACTTTACAGCCCTCGAGCAAATTGGTCTTCGACATCTCTGTGTGCTGCAGGCAACTTCTTTAAAAGCACAACATGGATCTCGCATTTCAGAATGGTACTCGCAGTCAGCGAGGATGGAAGCTACAAGAGAATCAAATTTATCTCTCCTTAATATTTTATTCCTCAGCAAGGAAGACCTGCAGCCGAACACATCTGGCTTCACCTCCTTCGAGCAAAATGAGACCGCAAATTCCACGAAGCTATACTAAAATGATAAAATCTCAATCAGCGTCCAGAATTATTTCTGATCAATGTCTTTGAAACCCTCATCGTCCAGATCTTGGCTCAAGTAATCGAAGTCAGTCACTTGCTCCAGCTGTGAGGGAGGGCAAAGAAAACGTGAACCACCGTTCAGGTGAACAACCAAACATTGCAATATCCTTTCAGAAATTATTGTTGGCTAATAACGATTCAGTATGTATGATGGAAAATTTTCCACGTACATAATATAATTTTGAGGGCGGGTTCAAAAACTGATAACAGTGACAATTATTGCTCAACTAATACCAGCAAAGGACGCTAACAAATACCAAGTACTCACGAGGCTGTCCTCCCTGTGTAGCTCGAGCAGCCACTGGAGGAGGCCCAAGAAGTGTCGCTTGCACGAGACTCTGACCTGCCCAATGGCAAACAGAAGTTTCAATAAAGAGTCGCACCTACGATTTGCAGGTATAAACACTTCATCACGATGCATAAAAGATAAGTAATAACTGCAATCTACATTTCAGCGAGGATAAAATCACCTTCCAATATATTGAGGATTACACAAGCCACTCTAAATACTGATCTACTAACATAACCTTAGTTTCTCACGCGAGTAAAACCTGATGTAAAAGAAACAATCGCGTGAAAGGTCGCGTGAAAGACGCAACCGTGTCTAAGACAATAATTTACCTGTTTATCCCATTTGAGACGACTGACAGGTCTGTTTTTCATGAGTATCACCACCATAATCTTTCCGATAATGCACAAAACTGCGAATGAGACGCACTTTTGAGTACTGAACAACTTAAGAAATAATGAAGGAATTTCAATATGGCGTAATGGACATTTCGCTCTCTCCCATACCTGGCCATTTCGAGCCAGCGCTACACACGAAGTCTTGACGCAGAGAAGCCGTAATGCTTGCTTAGGTAAGCAAGTGACGTTGCTCACTAGCTGCTGGACGACGCCGTGGAAAAGATCTCTTTCATCTTTCGTAACGAACTCCTCGTCAGACTCAGGTAGGACACTGCAATGTCGACCACTATTAGGGACACATCTACATGTAAAAAAACAATGACGAATGTTTGCTGCAAAACGAAATACAGATTCTCGTAATGAGGGCAGTTGAATCTGGGGTGAGTATCATATTATGACTTAGGAACTCTCAATCTTGAAGGTATACTGACACAGAATATCAGGATATACTCCATGATAGAATTTGGGTGTTAAAAGGAGTTCTTCCACTCCTGTAGCTGCTTCCATATGAAGAGATTGTACAACACATTGAAGGCAAACAAACAGGTCTGCTAATTAGGTACAAGAAAACATCAAATAAGCTAAACGGTCAAGAGATTCTTAGGTAAATGAATTCTATGACAATGAAATAGAAAATTAAGAGAAAAAGTAGAAGTAACGTCAGTAAAAAATTAATATTCTTCGAAAAGAACCTATGGTATATTCAATTTTTACCTCTCATTGTTGGGAAGTCTACGAAACTTAGGCGGTAGAAATCTCAACAATGGGGTTTGTAATTTCAGTCCAATATCTATTGAAGCATATTGTTTCACTTATATTATACATAACAATTTGCCTAACTTTAAAATTACTCTGAAAAACATTAAAACTTTACCCATTGTCTTACAAAATTAATAATTGTAAATTACAAATTCGAAGGTCACCGGAAGGACGCGTCCTTAGTTCGCTTCAGAATGGGAAGTGGAAAAGAGAACAAAACCTCTGACTAAGACTAAAACCCAGCATATTTTTTCCGCGAAATTTAAGAAAATAACAGTGTCTTTTTTCCATTTCAAGGACGTGCTGCCAGTAGAAATGTCATCTTTCCTCATTTATAATTATACTTGTACGCAATACGCATTGCGATATGTAGGCTCGACCCACCCAGCTCTTTACATGAGGACAGCAGAGCATGCTGGTCGCTGTCACCTCACGGGTTCAGTCATTAGCTCTCCTTCATATTCTAGCACGAGATAGCATCGTAACAATGTCTCTTGTTACCAACTTACCAATATTAAAATTTTACTTGCGTTCGAATAATTTTGATCTTTGTATCTTAAAATCCTTTTACATTTACACACTGAAACCTGTACTTACCAATACGCAGAAAGCATACCCACTCAGGATAGTAAATCGGCTATTTAATTTTTTTTAATTCGTTCTTTTTAATTCATTTTGAATTATCTTGCATAAATCTGTTAACTGTTTGTTCTTCGCAGAACCATCGCTGATAATGAGCTGAGACTCGAAAGGTCCATTATATGCTTTTCAGATACTTCTTCTCAATTATCTTCATTGCCAACTTGCTTCGCGAACAAGATGTTTTTAAGGCTTAAATCTAAACCGATCTCAACAGACCAAGCTACGGCATGCACGAGGAAGGTCGAAACGCATCTGACCACCGCTACGTCGCCTACATTCCCTAATACCAGAATGCTTGTTCGAAAGAAACAAAAAAAAAAACTACTCACACTTTTGAACCACGTGTCTCGCAAGATACGATAAAACTAGTCCATTTTAAGCTATTTACTGGGACAAGTTTTTAACAACTTCTTCTACATCTGACAACCACGACGTCTTCTACATTAGCGAATATCAGCATGCCTGTTCGAGGGGAGCGAAAGAATTCTATGCACACTTTCAGAGCATGTTAGTCACCCAAAATACGATGAAGGACAGTACACTTCCTAACGCAATTTACTGGTACAAATTTTCAAAGATTTCTCAGAGAAATGACGCGCTGTCGAGGCGTACCAGAGGGCGACATTGCGCATCTGATCAGCGGGCATCTCGAGCGTGAGGAAGCTGGTGTGCCTCACGCGGTGGGAGGACGGGAACTGGCGGTTCTGCTGCCACCCATCCGAGCTGAGGCCTTCCAGGGTGTAGCTCAGTGACACTGAAACTGAATGAAGGATTATGGAGAGTGCAGTACGTGAGGCCCCGATGTTGGAACGTCTGCAACTGATTCCATGCAGGCGGAGTTACTTGTGTTACTTCACCGGAACCTGTACAATTGAGTCAAGAACCATGTTCTCTGAACACATAATCAACTCTTTTATTTAGTTATTCATTACCATATTGGAGATATGATCATTTTTATGTATATACTTGACGTGACTTTAGTTGAATTACTATACACAGCCGTATTTGTTCTGAAGTAGTTAATGTACAAGCTAGAATTAAAACACGTCAAGAGAAATCAGCACAGTACCTGGTTTAGACAGCTGGGCACCGCAAGACTGCTGGTACCACAGACCAGCAGCCCACAGTAAAGCAGTCGACCGCAAGTTCTTGACGGTGGTGCACGCGCCGAAGGTGTCTGACAGCCAGTGCTCGACAGCCTGATGGATCTTCTGGCGTCCTGAAATTATATCCTAAATTATCTCCAGCGACCAAAATATACATGATCGTCCTGTTTCATTAGAATGCTGCCAGTTGTTGTTAAAAGCTACAAGCAGCTAAAGCCCAGATACACAAAAGGCTGCAAATACTTTCTCGTACAAAGCTGAACGAAGCCGCATGGCGAAAGTGATTTGGTCGTTCAACGACGATGCTGTAAGGCTCAGGCCAAAATGACCCACTGGTGAGTCATAGCGCACGAAACTTATCGCCATTTCAACAACAAGTGTTAGTCAAATAGAACATAATTTGAGCAGTAAGTATAAAAATAAGAATATGTCACGCCCATACCATAAATTTCTACATTCAATATGAGAGAGTTGTCGATTATACACTGAAACATTATTATTATTATTGTTGCTGTTCAAAGCTATTAACATGAAAGGTGATCTAAAAAGCAGAGAGAGCAATTTAGTAAGGACTCTAGAGAAAGGGAAATCTATGTACAAAGTGTTTTCCCACACAGGATCTCCTCTTAATAGAAGCAGAAAATTGAGTAGGAAGAGAAAGAAAAGACAAAGAGACAGCTCAAAGACGGTGTAAAATCTAATGGAAGCAAAGTGGGAACGGAACACAGGAGTCCCAAAGACATATCCACAGCTGCGGTAACCTACAGTACTTCTTTGGGGTTGCCAGTCTCCATAGTATACGTTAGACAAACCTAACAATATTGCCTATCCTGTCTCCCTTACAGTACTTCTTTAGGGTCACCAGTCTCCCATGGTATGCGTTAGACAAACCAAACAATATTGCCTATCCTGTCTCCCCAACGTATTAAGTTTGATGACCAAAATACGAGAATAACTCATAATTACGTAAATTTTTCACACTAGGGCGCAACAACAAACCACCCACCGCTGTAGAAGCACAAAGGGTACCAGCAGACGCCTGCCTCATCAGCCTGGTCGTCCCTCAACAGCGCCCGTATCATCAGGCTCCTGTAGAGCACCCGCCGAGGCTCCGATTGCTTCTCTTTTATATTCTTCTGATTTTTCTGTCTGGGACTTTTCCTGGAATTGCATCAGAGGCGTGGTGGCAGCGCAGGGTGATGTTTAAAACAGTCGTCCCTCGTGATTTAAATTTGGGACTTTTTGATACATATGCAAAAGCAGGGTTGTGATCCAGGAATATCATTATTATTGTAGTTTTTCATTTGAATAAATTTTGTGACTTTTCATTACATGGATAGTGTCAAGACAGAATGAAAAGCTGAAAAGTTCTCGTAACATTTTTTCA
The DNA here is from genome assembly GCA_014899125.1 of Orchestia grillus. Classification (NCBI taxonomy): domain Eukaryota; kingdom Metazoa; phylum Arthropoda; class Malacostraca; order Amphipoda; family Talitridae; genus Orchestia; species Orchestia grillus. Next base: position 14,280 of record VOMN01045492.1, on the reverse strand, counting down.
TCATTAATTCCTTTTTGGAACTTTGCAAATACGTTTTTTATGCGAACTTTTACAAAAAAAAATCTATTTAGTACAGATGGTTTCAAAATGTATGAATAACGGTCAAACTGAACTTAGGTAAATTATTTAATACTAACGAACAATACAAACTAATAGAAATAAAAAACAGAACTGTCAGTGTTGCCTACCCTAAAAATGAAAACATCACAACGCTCAAACAAGAGCATTAGGGAACGCAAATCTCACCACCAGTTTAGATTAGATATATAAAAGACGATAAGGTAACAGTAATTCCAGAAATGAACTAAGGAGGAAATGACGAGGATCAAGAAAAGTTTTTTGCATCTACAAAATTCAAAAATTATTTGCAACTCAGGTGTAAAAATTAATAGTTAATTTCGAAAAAATCTATTCCATGAACTTATCGCTCAAGCGCAGCAGTAACTTTCAAGGCATGAAAAACTTTTGAACAAACAAAAAAAAAAATCCGTACACATTTTGCCTATACTACTTATAGCAAAAGCGTGTGGGCACACATGTGTACCTCCAAAAGAATCGCAATCGTTTACCAACTGTTGACACCAATGAACCTTATTTTAGATACGAGACCTAATGGTACAGCTAGGTCCCGAGATCTAATGCTTTCATTAAACTTGCTAGGTATTGCAAGGACACTACAATTTTAGCTTAATTTTTACTTTTGACGCGTTAATGCTACTAAATTGTGAGTAAATTTAGAAAAGTATTTATATTTCCAAGAATCAAATAGTAGAATGCGTCAACTAGGAAACATCCCCCTCCTCACAGTTCCCACTTCACACGTAACTGATGCTGAGCACAACGCACTTGTCTCCCACAACGCACCTGAGGTCCCCCTCACACCTGACTCCCACAACGCACCTGAGGTCCCCCCACACCTGACTCCCTCAACACACCTGAGGTCCCACTCTCGCGGGATGAAGTAGCTGATGGTGAGCGCCACGGCATCAGTGACGCGGTGGTTGCGCGTGAAGCAGTGCACTGTGTCGAGCTCCACCTGCACGCTGAACGGCAGCAGCTCGCTCACCTGCACGAGGGTCGTGAGCACCATTTGTGTTCCTTCTACTACTGCCATGTTACCTCGAAAATTGAGCCAGAGCTTCAATGCTGGGTATCCTTGTACAGAGAATTAGTTTTTTGTTATTTATCATTACGGGGTTATTAGGTTTTGACGTGAAATTTTCAGGAATGAAGGTTATAAATGAAACATGGGTAATACCCGAAATTAAGATTTGAAGGAAGAATAATATTTGCCCAGCTGTAGCTCATTCTTAAAAAATATTTCCAAAGTTTACGGCATGAAGATTCTTTATATTATAGGGACCTTAAACAGATGGAAATAATTTACGAGATATCAAAAAGTCTGATTAATAAAAAAGATCTGTTTTTAGACTATTGAAGTCAGAGTACCAACATTTTTTTCTAAACAACTTATTCACGATGTTGGATTTATATGAATATATTTCAAAGATTTCCAACCTAACTAGTGTTCTTAACTTATGATATCAATAACAAATTGGAGCATTTCAGGAATTTTCACAAGATATAGAAAATGCTGCACGGGCCTTCAATCCTAATACTTCAATTAATTGCAAGTAACCAGAGAGACAAGGAAAACTATACATTCATCAATGTATGACCGTGAAGAGCTGCTGCCAACCAGCATTTATAATAGAAGCGTGCTGGAGGTAAGGGAAATTAAATAAAAATTATTAAACGCTTGCTTTAATTTTTGAGGTACAATGACAAGAATAACATCGACCTTCACTGAGGAAATAAGTTACCGTATGAAGAAGTATTTTCCATCATGATGCAGACTAAAATTTGTATTTTCTCCTGTCTCATGTGAAGACAATTAAAACTTGGGGTCTAACTGGCCATCGGTCACTAATGGCAAACTACAAACTATAAACTACAGACCAGACTGATTAATGGACAAGGTGAACTACAGATTGTACTGGATGTTGGACAATGAGAACTACAGATTAGATTTGGAATTGGACAACATGAACTACAGACCAGATTGGATGTTGGACAATGAGAACCTCAGATTGNCCTCAGATTGGATTCGGAATTGGACAACATGATCTATAGACCAGATTGACAGTCCGTAACCTCTCGGCACTTCGCGCGGCTCAGCAAAGAAGGCCAATTACCCTGTTGCGCAGGGCCTTCTGGAACGCAGAGCGGAGGTTGGCGTTCTGGATGTCGAAGGAAGACATGGCGCTCAGACAGCACAGGTTCCACGATTTGTTTAGCCACGCTACAAGAAAGAAACAAGCGTACCGTAGTTTGCTTTAAAGCAGTGGTTCTCAACGTATTTCTCACATCTAAAATCCTAGTGCCTGCCCATCCCCTAAAGAAAATGTTTACTCAAAATGACATTTGAAACCTTATTTTTCACGCAAAATTATTTTCCCCGATGAAACGCTCCCCAACATAAAAAAAACTATCTATATATATATATATATATATGTATTTATGTTTACATAAAATTTGAACCCAGACCTCGTCATCCGAGTTGTGCTCAACTGCCCCCTTTAAAATTTAATTGCCCTCCTGTAGGGCGTACATCCCTCGTTGGCACCACTGCTCTAAACATGTGAATAATCAAAAGAAGATAGTCGGCAGAGGTAGGGCATTGTAGACCTATTAAACAACTGGCAATATCAGTCATTTAATCATGACATCTAATCAGGGGAGATGTGAAATAAAAATTTTAATTTCATTTACGCAATTCAAAACGATTGAATGAAGTAATACCATACTCTCGAATATAAATTATTCTAAACAATTCTACTCGATAGGAATGCTGACATGGACAGCAGCACACAAACTGATATGAAAGAACAGAAAGGTAATTGAATTGAGACATAATTTTAATTTCTGATTTGTCACATACGTGAAGCACCATGATGCCCCTCTAACCACAACGCATTAATTATACTACAGCGATGGGTTACACAGTCTCATATCACTGTAAGAGTTCACTTCTATCAAGCCTACTTGAATTTTGCACGAGACACTTATCCTTATAAAGCAAATCCGAAGGCCTTTTGCATTGACCACATTCCCCATACTGGATCGAAAAAAAAGGCTAGTATAAAAACCCGCACCAAATAACCTCCGTTTAAGAGTACCGCTGTAGTTGAATATGTCTCGTTATAGGGAGCCGGTAGCATAAATACCTACAGAGCTCTTAAGAGATATGAGCTGGAGTGAGAACTCACACTTAATTTGTTTGTCCCACAGAGAGAGCTGCTCTGCGCTGCAGCCCTGCGCAGGCTTGACCTTGGGTCCAATCTGGGCCGCTTTGGGGCCCTGTGCTCTGAAGGGCGTGTTGTGGTCACCTCCACCTGTGGTACACGTCACGATTGAGAAATGCACGCTGATGGAATAAAGTTTTTTATTTATAATGCTTGGGTAACAGAAAAATCCACTTAAAACAAATGAGCATATCTAACAATTTTCTAACGTTAGCTAAAAATAATGTGAAGGCAATGATAGCAGAAAGTGTACTAGATATTTTAATGAACTGTATCGGAAATGAAACATTCCTCTGTAGAGGGTAAACTCAATAGCTCAATGATCTTTCAGCAGAAACGAGATACGTAATTTGCACGAAATATATCACCTTTCCCCTGAGAACTTCAATCCCCAGACCAAAAACTATTTAAATCTGTATGACGGAAAGAAAAATGGAGACATTCGACCTAATTCTCAGGCACACCATGCTTCTGCACTGCCTGTTGAGGCAGAGAATAAAATTTTCTACATAGAACATTTTTCAACACAAAATACAACAGACTTTATGAGCAGCACAAGGCCCCTCAAGCTTTAGTAACTAATACTTGTACAATTCACACTCTTGCTTCAAGTTACAGTGGGACACGTGTGGAGTTAAGTATAGGGTACTCAATATACATGGTAACACAAAAAGAGCTGGACAAAAGTTTACAAAATATTAGAAGTATGTGTTAATTTTAAAATATAAACTAACCACATATCCTTTCGAAGTGGTCCTTGTTCGACTTTTGTACCATAGATATGTTGCCTGAGTTACGTTACAAAAATCTTTCAACCAGTTTTTTACAGCGCCCTGGAGGAGGGAGGGGATCTTTGTACTGCAAGGTTCTGCTGTACAATACCTCCAGAGAGTTAAAAAAAAGGCAAACTGAGAATAATTTTGAATCTATTTTAATAGAATTAATTAGATTAGACTACTAGTAAGTTAGAAGTTTCTCATCCACATGAAATGTGATCTAAAGAGAGCAAAAAGAAGAGACCATTTAATAAGGACTGTAGAGAATGGAGCATCTATGCACACGGTGTGTTCCCACACAAGATCCTCCACACATAGAAACAGCAAGTTAAGAATGAAGAGGAAGAAACGGCAAAGAAGAGATAGAAAAGCAGGTGTGAAAGCTGAAAAAAGCAATGTGGGCATCAAAGGTAGAAGTCCTAACAACCTACTTATAGCTGAAATAACCTAGCAGTGCTCCCCTGGGGACGCCAGCCTCCATAGCATACGATTGACAAACCCAACTAACCCAAACCTACTGTCAATCCTATGCCCCCGGGGGGATTTCAATAAAATTTTGAACACAATTCGTATACATGGCAATTCATTAATTGCATCACAAATGTATAATAGCAAGAGAAAGATGAACACAAGGATTTTTTAATTAAAATAAAAACACAAATATGTTTCAGTATCTGTAATGAGTATCAGGGAAGTAACCTAATTTTCAATTACCAGAAAGTTATTGAACTAAATTAATAGGGTTACCGACATTTATATTGGTATCATCTCTAGAAGCATACCGTATTGACCAAAGAGCTTATTATTTAAAAAGTGTAATGCAAAAATTTCAATGAAATGCAGAAGACTTGATGCAAAAGTGTTCGAAGTCTCAAGAAGACAGCCCCAAAACTAGCTCTAAATTGGATATTGTCAGACAGTGGTACAAAAAAGTTGAGGAGCATATGTATCCTTCTTGTAACTTATGCTTTACTATAATGAGAAGCTTGGATCAGGTTTAAGGATCAATATAAATCACTACCATCAGAAAAATGAATATGAAAAAAGTAACAGCAGATTCAACTCGAGGTAACATCAATTTATTTCAATGATAAATGCATCTTCCCCCCTACTCCTCACAGCCACCCCTGCTGACCGTGCTCCAAGAAACTCTCGATGTCGCTCAGAAACATTATTTACAGTATAGTTACTTCCAATTCCCACACACAAAACTCGAAAATACAAAGTAATCAAGATATGCTAGGTAGAGTACCATATTCTTAATAATCATACATTCTTTTATGCCTCAGGGCACCATAATAAAAGAAGTGAAACCCCTAAGAAATGCTCCTAAATAAAAAATCCAGTAATATTTTCTAAAAAATGGCCCATTAAAACAAAATTTTCGAAGAAAATACAGCCAACGGCAGACGCATTTTACAATCTAACGCCAAATACGAAAAAATGGAGCTTAGTTACCTGAAGACCGCAAACGGGGCGTGTTGAGGAGCGAGTGCCTAGCGAAGGAGGCGTCTATAGCACCCAGGGACCGCCTAGGTAGAGCAGCAGTCGCCTCACTCGACTTCGAGGGCGAAATCTTTTCGTCTTTGACCGAGGCATACAGAGCGGACGGCGGGATCGCTTTGGAGGCAGAGAGTGAGAAGGAAGCGTCGCTGGCGGATGATCTCCGCAACGCTGCAACATGTTGAACATTAGGTCAACACAACAACTAGCAGAAGTGATGGAAAGTCTCACTAAAATAGAGATTATTTTGAATTCATGCAAAACATGTAATAGGAAATTTGGTAATTCAATTAAGACTAATGAGCTGGCTTTTTCAACTTATCAACACGCAAGATCCCACACACAACAGCAAGGAGCTTGTATCACATGCAGAATATACTGCCTAATTTCATCATTTAATACAAGATCAGCCCTTTTTGGAAAATGTCAAAAATGCTTTTTCATGTCTGATATTCAACTGAGAGTATTGCAATTAGCTGCAGCTTATGACATCACCAAGCTATTAGGAATGAAAGTTTATTTTTATAACAACTAAGACGCTGTGAACCAACACACTACAGGACCCTCCACAGTCGGTACACACGTCCGGATGATCAGCAAGACCACAAGTCTTGAACCATACCTCCGAAGCTAACAAGCTTACAAAGATCCTTTACACAACACCAACACAGTCATTGCATGTCTAAGTACTCGGATATGAACAACGATCCGAACTATATTTCTTTTTTCATTGCTGCCAATCAATTGTCATATACATTATTGAAAATTGTATTGTATTCTCACTTCAGGTAAAAACTCATGGCTACTTAAATACTAAAAGATAAAATAGGAGTAAATTTATATTAAATTCGCCAAGTAAAAGAAAATATATCATTTCATTATATGAATATTTCAATTTCATATCTACACTTCTCCTGAAATGTTCTCTCACACCCCATAATAGTTCTTTCCCATCCCCTGAAATGTTCTCTCACCTCACTCCCCCAGAAATGTTTTTAAATCCCTTGAAATATTGTCACACACCCCTGTCCCCTCCCCCCTGAAATATGCACTCTACTGTACTCTATTCCATTCCCTGAATAACTATCTCGCATCCCTAGTTGGGAGGCCCTAGACCCCACAGTCTGCTTACAGGATGTCCGTAATTTAGAGCCAGGTGCATATAACGACCGCTTGAGGCTGTGACTGTAGTTGCGTAGCCGCCTGGCAGAGTTCGGCTCAGTAGCAGGGCTGCTGACAGCATAGGGACTGTAACATGAATAGAGAAATTTAAGCTTACCAGGCACAGGGTATTTTTAACTGGTTTCAGTACATTGTCAATAACAAAGGAATACTAAATGCAATTATGCCTAATGCTGCATCTAATATCTTTGAAATACAGTACTGGACTTTATTCAGCGGTATCACTTGCTTTAGGAGCAAGAAATTGAAATGCATTTGAAATGCACACCTTGGCCCTCAGTCTATACCTAGCTCATCACTCCAAGCATGGATGCAAGTTGAAAAATTACCACAAAAATAAACCAAATCAATGCCCAGACCGTTTCCTATCACATGGAGAAAGTGGTCAAGGGTTCACAGTTCCATAGATAAAACAAAAAAAACAGGGGAAGCTTTGATATACAAGTTTCTTGGACCCTCACTCGGACAGCAGCAAAAGACAGGCATCCGGCTCCTGGTGATGGAAGACGTCTGTGAAAGCTGTTATGAGAGACCCCACAGAACTGATGCTTTACTCCTACAATATTATTGACGGTCTTACCTTTTCCCACTCCTCCCAAGTGGAGCCATGACCCTATGAGGGCACGCAGTAAAGGTGGTCCTGCACCTCAGGGTTGCGTCAACCACAATTATTCACTACCATCCTTTACTAACTCTTATACCCTGCATGCGGCACCACCTCCTACAAAGACAGAACCTTACCTCTTAATCCACCTTTCACTCTATCTAACTAAACGAACATGGTGTAATGGTGCAAAGCATCTGTTTTCCTCTAACCATAGTTTTCTTTTGTTACAGATACTCAAAAAATGTTTACAGACACATATTGAATTCTTTGATGAGGATTTGCAAGAATTCATGGGGGTAGAATTAGTTATATATGAGCCACTGATGTAACTTCTAGTAATTGGAAGGGAAGACCTCTGCAATTGGCAGAAGACCTCCCATGAAATAGAACACCTCCTGAAAAAAGGAGACAGCAAGGTTACTGCCTTGCACAAGCTGCTGCCTGGTGCCCTGGAGTGCTGCTCCAGTAAGATCAGCTGGTCTCATCAGACATGACTACTTTCTGGTTGGTGCCAACAAAAACCCATCATGTAAGGTACACCAGAATGGGAGGCAGGAGGCACATCACAGGTCCTCTAGGCTAAAATCTAACCTGCTAATTACCATGAGCAAGGCCTAAAGTGTGTATTATGGGATATATTAATTATTTGCCATTTTATCATTAATGAGGTCTTGAATTACTGGTACCTTTCATGATGTCCAGGTGTGGTTGATAACTGTAATAGGATATACCTTGTGAGAGCTCTTGTAAAGAACTTAGAACTTATACCTGAAAAATTAATAAAGGAAAAATAGTAACCAATTCATTAGAATCAACCATCTTGGTGTTATTTTTATTGTTGTCTTAGTAATCCAGATCGGGAGAGATGGAGCACATAAATTAGTGTGATGCACAGTAATGAGCATATGACTTTGTGATGCAGCCATGTGTTGGGTTCAGGATGTTGTGATGAGGGTTTCTGTCCTCAAAGCCTAAAGGTAATTTAAACCCCCAAAAATGTTCCTACCTTTTATACTTCTACCAGTGGCATTTGAATTGTACTTTTCTTTACCAGCCGATGCTCCACCATTCTAACCCTCAGCTCAAACCACCTCAACACCCTTTGATCAGCTCTACACAATTGCTGTCTAACAGCACCTGTTCTTATGCACACCTCTTCATTCCTCAATCTACTTATTTGTACAACACTAAGTGCACCTGTTGAATATTTGTGTTCTGTTGAAGTTTGAAGAATGTTGGCATGCTGGCCATTTAATAAAAAATCTGATATAAAGTGAGCAATTACTTATGCTCCCCCCCACCGTACATAATTCCAAAACGAATCATGAACTGATATCAAGCACAGAAGTGTGCCTAGCGCAAAACTTACTGGGATGCTGGAGTTGCTCTTCCATTATACGTTGACTGGCCATCCGGAGAGATTTCCTGGAAATGTAGGGGTTAAATGACTTGCAATTCAAACAAATAATACTACCAAATATTAAACATGAACAAGTTCTATGTAAAGTGAGAAATATCTACCGTGAGTGATTAAATGAAACATCAAATAAAAAATTCAACTGATGAGGTCACTGCCCTGGTGACAGCCGTGCATTCACATGGGCAGTGCAGTAGACAGAGGCTAGGTAAATGCAACAATCTCAGCACCCACACTGTGTGTGAACAGTAACCTTTAGCATGTTGTTTAACACAACTAAATTTATCAAAAGCCATTAGTTATCTTAACTTTAACAATTCAGTGTAAATAAGCTCCTTGGACAGGAAACCAGTCGCCTTTTAGTTTTTGAGCTGCAGTAATTGACCTTATTTATCAACTGGTTTCCGAAGTCAGAATCAATTTTTATTCTATGAAAATACTGAACCAGCATCAGTTTTTATTCAGAGCTGGCAAGGCATAGACATGTTTCTTAGTTGCTCTTTACAATATGAAGAACACAAGACATCTTGAATTGGCAAAAAGGGATATTGTATTTGGTTAAGCTAAGGAACGCCCAGTGAAGAAAGTAGCAGAATTTGCTGGTATTTCTTGCCCCACTTATGCAGATCCATCAAAAATGGAAACAATCCAGAATATAGGGCAATTCAAGGTTAACTTGCGCTGGGAAGAAAATTCTAAATAATAGGGACTGGCACCATGAGTTCTGAATTATTGACTGGAATTCCTTTCCATCAAGGATGGAATTACTGTAAAATGTCAACAATGGCCCTTCTCCTGTTATTTCTAAACAAACTCTTTGTAGGGTACTCTACACAATGAATACATGGATCAGGGGGCTTATAAAAGGTCAATGTCAATTCTTGCCAAAAATACCACTAGTTTAAACTGGGCCAAAGCACAAGCACATTGAACTGTAGAGGAGTGGAGAAGTGTCAGGTGATCGAATGAATCATGACTGTCTCTACAGCAATGTACACTATTCAATGAAGACATCATGCCGCCTACAGCAAAGTCTGTATGAAAAGGATGATGCAAAGAGGAGGAAGAAAAGAGTCTGTGACATTCTCAGGATACTTCAACTACACAGGAGTAGGTCCTTTAGTTAAGGTATCTATCAAACTGAACCAGCATGGTTACATTGAACTACTAGATAAGCAAGTTTTGCCATTTTCACAACATCTGAATGAAGCATGACATGTTGCTATGCATATCTTTCAGGATGACAAGTGCAAGGTACATTGGACTAGAACTGTCATTAATTGGCATCACAGCCATTCAGAATATATATATCAGGAATTTAGATTAGCCAGCTAAGTCCCCAGACATGAAAACAATAGGAAATTTGTGGGACAGAGAAGATCATCCTAGAACGAGTTAGGCATAGAGTAGATCGTCCTCATACTAGGACCGCACTAATAAATCAGTCGATATAAAAGCAATTTAAAATTGACCAAGAGTACATTAGGATTCTTGTAGACTCAATGTTGTGCACAAATGACATACTTACTTGTGCTCACAGAGGTTCTATACCACATTAGCAGCAGGTAACTCATTTTCTGTCTAGCTTATGTCTACTCCACAAATAAACCTATAGTGAATTCAAAAATTTTCCATCACACACTGCAGGGACTGAATGGGGAAAATTTATGGATTGTGGTTAACTTGTATGTAAATTTCTTTGGTGGTATGTACAAGAAAGCAGTCAGTACCACCAACAAAGATTTCAAATGATTGAATGCTAAATATGCTAGGAGGAGCTCTGCCTTTTGATCAAAGGATACAATTCTTCAGAATAAGCAAATAAAAAAAATTCATTTTCATGAAGTTTTACATGAAGTACTCGCAAAATATGTATTTTATTTATTTTAAAATCAATTGAGAATGTACTCACCCACTCATGTGACTGCTGCACTGCACAAGGGTTTGGAGGTGATAGTGAGCAGACTCCGCTGCACTGAGGCAAGCGTGACCTCCCTCCAATCCATGTGCCCATATGCAGAGCAGCAGTCATTGCACTTGGAGAGAACCATTCCCAAGTGATTTTAAACATAATAATGCATGATTTACAGATACATGATGCATAGCTTAAATAATTTTTTCCTCTTTTATAGTCCAGAGTGCAGTCAATTTTGCAGGTGCAGTTTTTAAATTTAGGCAAGTTAAAAACTATCTCACACAATTTCTACATAAAAAACAATTTTAGATAAGTGAACATAGCTCTATGATCCCTTTAAAATTACTGAGCACTTTATGTAAGGTAAGTGCACATAGGCATCACATGGGCGCCTTTCTTAAGTCTCATGTTGCTATAAGGCATCAATGCAAGAATAGTATGCATGACAAAGTTACCATTAGCAAAAAGTTTAAAATTTTAGACTTCCGCTCCTATGAGTCATGACTTCAATCTGTATTTTACACATATTAATTAGAGCCATCTTTAACTGACATGTAGAGAGCATACCTAGTAAAAATATTCAACTGATGATTAAGTTACTTTTTTCGATCACCCACCATCCCATGTAAAACAATCAACTTCATAATTGTTTTAGATGTTAAATCCCTTAATGGTCAGGTTATTTTAGCAATAAGGCTACATTATGCTTTGTGCAGGAAACTATTTGCCCTTATGCATATTTGTGATAAGGCTATAGTTAGCTTTCACAAAAAACAGCAAAAAAGAGTTATGTCCTTTTGGTTATTAAAGGGTTATTGAAAAATTTTAAAAATGTAATTTCAATGCACTTAGCAAGATAGAATTAGAATGAAAAAAAACTCTCAGAGTAGGCAATTACTGTTGATAGATCATATACAATTTTTCAATTCACTCCAAAGTTTGAAACTGAATTTCAGTGCAAATGCTACCTACTAAAATACACATTCAATGGCATTAAATATGTCTTTCTTTATTCTTACACACACAGGCATATATGTGATGCTCACAAAAGGATAATCTGAATTTGCTATTTCTTGACAGTTCAGGTTCACTACCTAGTAAATTTAAAAGACAATATTCACATTACAAAAAAAAATTTCAACAGCTAAATTTCATTGAACCAAAACGATATTTATACTTCAGTAAAAATAGACTTTTCCTTTTTTATCTGCAAACTCTACATAAGATTCAGCTCAGTAGCTCTAATATTGCAGATATTCTAGCTTTTTAATACGAATTACAGCAAGTTGTGAGCTGTACAACATTTGGAAATGAAACAATAGAGTAAACATCATGCTTGACCTGAAATATTACCTGTTTTGGTAAAACTGATTCTATTTTTTTAGATTTTGTTGCTGGGGAACTCTTTTTCTTCTTTTTTGTTGTTTTTGCACTTGGAGACTTGATAAATGAAGGACTAGAGTGGGGTTTTGGGTCCTTGCCAAGCGAAGGTTTATGAGGGGTGCTCTTTTTGCCAGACAATGGGACATGAGAAGAGCTTTTAGTTGAAGGCGATGCCGCAGATTCATGTTCACCTAGAATATTCCGTGGTGCCACAGCAGGCTTTGCTTTATCTGGAGCAGAAATGTACAAATTAGTTAAAACTCAGAGGCCTTACCAATTACAAAGCAATTGTAATAAGTGAGAGCATGCAAACTAAAAAAAATCCCCTCACATTAGAAAATACTTCTGAAGAGGGAAGATAGCAAGAAAAGAAGCAGTTGCACTTTAGTATTATTATGTTATTATAATTATATTCATTAGTTCAAGTATTAGTTCCTATCCATATGAAATTGATACAAAAAAAAAGAGAGCAAAAAATGAGCCATCTAGTATGAACAGTAGAAAACTTAGAATCTATGCACAGGTGCGTTCTCACACTGGATTCCCTGCATAATGAAACAGCAAGTTAAGAAGGATGAGGAAGGAAAGACAGAAAGGGTAAAGGTGTGAAAATTGAAAGTAAAGTGGGCATAAAAGATAGAAGTCCCATAGGCGTATCTATAGCTGAGGTAATCTAATAGTGCTTCCGTGGGGTCACCAATCTACATAGGATAGACAAACCCAACTAACCAAGCCTACTGCCTATCCTATGCTCACTGAGGGGTTGCATTTTAAATTGTTTACAAATTGGATATGTTTACAAATTGTAAACATATCCAAGAAGTTATCAATAATGTAACAAACAACAAATGGCAGCAGCAGTTAAATACCTTGTGTATACAACTAATATTAAAAAAATTGACTAATAGATGACTAAGTAAAATATCATTGGCCCTAACCTTCCTCTGAGTAGCATTAACTAATCAAGTCTTATACCACTCAAACTCATTATTTTCTAGAGATATGATAAGGTGCTCTAAAAATTGACTAACTCAGGGTAAACCATGAAAACTTAGAATTTGCCATTCAAATCTATGATATATCAACAAATGTCTTACCTCTCTTTGGAGTGCTCTGGTAAGGCCCAGCCTGCAAATGAGGAGGAACAGCTCTAGCACCCCTCCACTGACGTCCTCTCAGGCCTGTTACGCCTCTCAATTTTTCAGTTGTACCAGAAGTTGTAGTATTTTTAGGAGCCATGCCTTACAATTTTAACTATGATATATAAAATCACTACATAAAAAATAAACCTATTCATGAAATAAATGAAGTATAGAATGAATGCAATACTTTAAACTTTTTATACTTTCATAGCTTATTTTCTGAATTTATCTGGTATAATTTATCCTAACCTCAGCATATTTCAAAGAGTGTCCTACACTCTTTGCTTTAATTTTAGTCTCATTGGATACAATTTTTTTATTCTCAGGTGTAGAAATATATTTTCATACGGTTTTAAAGAAATGAACATTATTTTCAACATAATTCAATGTTATCATATTAATAAATGGCTTCAACCCAAACAATGGAAGTCAGAGGCACAGTTTTACAAGTTATCACTGCCCTTTATACGCAGGTCATATCAGGAGTGTCAAATTACGCTCAAATTAAATAACCTAACACACCTGTCCATAGATTCCATATTTTCTAAAGGACACACAAATGATTCCTACTTTTGACTCTCTTGAGATTGCCTTGGTGTAGCTAGAAAGCTTTAAACTAACTAAAAATAATAATAATAATAAATATTCAACAGTAAATAAATGCATTATGAATAAAAAAAATTCTTATCTGATAGAATATGAAATGACAGTTTTTTGATCAACAAAGTTATTTATGAATAATTAACTTCAAAAGATAGAATAAGAAGCAGCTTCACAGAAAAAATCCATTCATTTATAAATAATCTGTGGTAAATTTAGTCATTTATGTCAGGATGTGCATACAAATATAATATTAAAACACTCATCTACATTTCTCATAGCTCATATTTCAACAGAGTTTGGTCATTACATAGTACCACTGTACCTGTAAGGACATTGTTGAAATACTTTTTGATATATCCTTTTCAAAGGGTTAAAACCTTTCAAAAATACATTTCTGACACTCAGAAACAATTTGAAACAATTTATTACTACAAGTGTTACATCATT
>VOMN01045487.1:0-19816 GCA_014899125.1 Orchestia grillus | reverse complement strand
GTCGAGTCTCGGGGCATGTCGTTTCTGACAGCGACTTGAGGAGCCACCTTCTCTTTCTCTTTGCAATCTGGCGGAATGAATAAGCATAATGTAACAACGCTTTTTTTCAACACCCTTTTGCAAGTAAGTATCTATATTCATAAGCGAACTATTTTAAGTAAAATCCCTCTTAAGGAGTTGGTTACCGTTTACTTTGCACGCTGGCATGTGCAAGCACAACGCAAGTGCTAGCGTGTGCTGTCTCTACTCATTTTATATTCTAACTCTGATCTGAACACGCTGATCGCATGTCGGGAGATAGTGGCAGCAGCGGCATCAGGGGCATCTCATTCCAGCTGCTGGCAAGCGCAGATCGTCGAGTAATCTCAGAGATCCAATAAAGCTTTTACGACGGCCCCGATTCAATTTTTATCAGTAATCAACTGAGACATAAAAAGCGTCTTCAGCAGCGCTTCCCTCTCTTCAAAGTTTAGTGTTGCACGCTGGCGCAGAGGTTTCAGTTGCTTCCGCGTTTTATCTCGTTTCTTTAAAAAAACTCTCGCTAGCGCTGTATCCGTATCAGCTTTTGTTTGAGATTGAGGTCGGAGTAAGCATTCCCATTTGGTGAATTTAAACTTGTCTCAGGCAATGGAAATTGCTAACCAGCCTCCATATTAGGAACGCGCCAATTGGGAGTAGACGAAATTGCGTCGCGTGTTGTGTCTCGAGATATTGAAGGATCGAAGTCAACTTCCATCGAAGGGTGAAAAAGAATTTCCTGCCAGTTAAGCAATTCGTCAGAGATTGTTCAAAAACACGTTTTGATTGGCTACGAATTCGTCGCCATAGCCAAACTCAAATCGTATGACGTCAGTAGATCGTGCGTTTGATCTGTGAGATAATGAACTAGACTGTGACCGTTGAGGTGTCAGATGAGGGCTCCTGATTGGCTAGCGACTAAGCTGAGAGTAAAGAGCTCAGAAGGCAGCGTTCTGAACTGCTGTGCAATACGTCAAGTCTTGGGAGACAAAAATACAACTATTTTTCAAAGATTCTTTCTTCGAGGAAATAATCAATGAAGTAAAACACGTCCTGATTTGATAGAAATTTTTTATGTAGAAGAGCGTACCTGCTGCCCATACGAACAAGTCTTAATGTCTTGATGAAGGCCTTAAAAAGGAGAAGTCATAACACACAACAATCGTGCAAAATGGGTAAATCATCACCTGAGCTAATGTTTGGAAACTTCTAATTGAGAGACGCTGTGTTATTAAGTGCATAAAGATAATGAAGAATCAACAAGTACGCTAAAAATTTTTGTCTCAGAAGTACTTCTGTTGTCAACACGATGGCAGCTGCAAGCTACAGAACACAAATGCTTCCAGCTCAAATAACCTGGACGAAATGCACTGAAATTATTTATCATCAATGCAACGGATGTTTCCTCTGGTTTGCAAAATGCATAATTCCATTTCCGTGATCTAAATCGCAGAATCCTGACACTGCAACAATAGTGCAAAGCAGTTCATGAGCGTACAAGAATACCTTTCGGGCTAACCTCATCACGCGGCATCCAGCTGAAGCTGAAGGAAACGAGTGGAGAAAAAACGAAATTTCAACTTTTCAGTAGCACGAGTATCATTGCTACGCATTCACTTCTCTTCCGTAGCCCGGACTGTGAAAGAGCAATGACCTCCAGGAAACTGAGCGCTGCAGAGTGGACGCTAGATGTCAACCCGGCTCATGCCGTCAGAGATGCCCGGATGGACACCTGCACCAAAATTTCTGCCCGGAATAAATTCAAATGAAAAAACAGCGCCAGTGAGGGGAGTTTTTCCTAGGGGAAACTTGAATTAAGGTGAATGGTTTCATTTTAAGCGCGGGGAGCCTGAGAGGATTTGTATCAAGGGGCTTAAAGGGGTCCAGGGATGTTTTTTGCTTGAAGCTGAATTACCTTAGTAAATAAATCACAGTAAGAACTAAAATAAACTTCTTATCCCTACCAGCGCAGCTCAAAAATTACAGAAAGAAAAGTTTTCCCTGTGGTTTCATTTGATGCGAATGTAAAAAACTTGGGTATCTATAAAAAAGAAAATTTTCCTTGCAGCATTTCCACAGTCCTATCTATCTATCTATATAATACTAAAACTCTGGTCGTCTTGCTTGTTTGAAACCGTGTACAGAAGAGCCGAATTTAAGTCGGGCAAGTTAGTAAAGTGGAATTTGTACAATGAAGGATTTGTCTGTCGGATCTGAGATATTCGAAATTTATGCTCTTCGTTTAATCCTGTTTTGTGGATACCGATTTAACTGCATCGGATATATTTCTGAATACGGTATTGATTTTCATAACTTTTATTTGACCCAACGGGTCACGTGTTGTCTAGTAGTTTCTATAAGGCAGACAGCTACAAGACAGAGAGAAAAATTTATTCCTTGTAGTGTTGTTATTTCAAGTAGAAATTTATGGAAATTTATTGCACAATTATGAATTTATATGAATATATACATACCAAATCCCATGACCATTTCGCTTCGGCGAAAAAATGCCATCTGATTGAATTTATATCAATAAATCATGTACTAAAAATAGTTGTACATAACAAAAATATCATGTTTTAGTTTCAATAAGTAGTGAATGACGCAGTGAAAAATATAGAGCTCTGAGCGAAGAAGTTTTAATTATTGGTTACCCATTAAAGGAAATCTTTGAATATTTGCGAGAAATTTTTTCCAAACATGGCACATCTTTGAAAAAATTGGGTTGTATTGTGCTCTCATTTCAAATACCTTCAAATAGCATTCTATCTTTCTCTTTTATTCCATTTTACTATAAGCGACTTCCTTCACTCTATCTTCATTTCTTTTCACACCTGACCAAACCTTTTCTGAGAACAAGTTACAAACTTGAACACGCGGAACGTCTGAAAAAAATTCGAAAAACTCGCTTTCGATCCTCGTTTGTAGAGCTTCAGCGAAGTTTGACACTTTCTTTTGAGCTCCTGCAGACATTTTTCTGTGTCAGCTGTCGGTGCAGCTTTGGCAGCAATGCCACAGCTCGAGACAGCTCAGCTGAACTCTGCGTCCGATGAATCCGCGTTAGTTACACTCTCCCCTGCAACGCTCGTCTGCCTGTCGGCACAGACGCGTCCTGGCAGCAAGTCAGTGCAGGCGAGATTCGTTTCCTCTTCCTGAGCTCAGGGAGGGCGGGCTGTGAAGGTCCAGTTTACGCGTGGCTAAGGAATCGCAATATGAAGAGGGTGGGGTTTCCTTCCGTCGTGCAGCTTCATTTAAAATGAAACGTGGAAATAACGGAAAGGAATAATCGTTGATGGAGGCTGGTTTAATTGTGAACTCCTTTGGCTCTTGTTATAAGTTAGGATAGTTATGTAAATGATAATACCTTGAATACTGTCTATTACAAAACACCATGGTACCGCACTTACACCAATGCGTTTGATATACTCTCTGTCTACGATATTCCCCGCTTCATCGGAAGCCAAAGCTTAAGCGTGCTAAATTATAGATGATTTTAGATACTTCGGTGAGAAATATTAGATTGAGCTTGTATTACTACTTACTTATAAATATTCCTGATAGTAACACCTATTTGGAAGGCACACCCGCTAATGTGAGATAACTAGCAAAATATCATTACTGTTGTTCAGGTAATGGGAAATGTACACAATGCATCGCCTGTTTTCAAGAATACTGGAAAAAATGACAAAGAAGCGTATTTCTTATGTCCCTGGTATGTAAATGGTACTTTCTACTACTGATGACTTGCTGATTTGAAAGTACCATCATTCTATTAATTTTCAACCAAAGAATACCTGAAAAACTCTCACGAAAAAAAAGGATCAGATGAATTGCGAGGGTGTTGAAGTAAAAATTTCTAATAAAACTTGAAATGATTTATTCAGTTCATTTCTTCTTTCGATGAAAGCCAGAAAAGCGATAAAATTGGAAACTGTCTGTGAGCTAGTTTAGTGTGAATCATTTTGAAATCCATAATGGACGTGAAAAACCCGAAAGTATGAGTTATCTTTTCCCCCACAGGACTACAAGATTACAGAGCAGNCCCAGCAGGAGAGTTCGATCAGCAGAGAGGCTTGTCGCTATGACAACATTTGAAACAATCGAGCAGGTCCCGCACAAACACCAAGAAAGTCCGGTGAAAAAATCAAGGAGACCTTGTGAATCTAGCAAAAATTTTTGGTGCAACCCACAAGATGGTCCGGTGCAATAATCAAGGATATCCGGTGCAGCAATCAATTATACCCGGTGCAATAATCAAGGGTATCTGGTGCAACAATCAAGGAAGTCTGGAGCAACAACCAAGGATATTAGGAGCAACAATCAACTAAGTCTGGTGCAACAATCAAGGAAGTCTGGGCAACAACCAAAGATGTCCGGTGTAACAATCAAGGAAGTCTTGTGCAACAACCAAGGAAATCTGGTGCAACAGTCAATGAAGTCTGGTGCAACACCCAAGGTTGTCTGGTGCAACAACCAATGAAGTCTGGTGCAATAATCAAGAAGGTCTATTGCAACAAACAAGATCAGGTGCAATTACGCTCAAGGTTTTCTCTGCCTACCGCCTGAGGGGCGCGGCTTTGGCAGGAGGTATTGACCTGATCTCGAGGACTGAGGCTGAGAAAGGCTTTCGGGCTTCGAAATGGGGTGTGATATCTTCGTGAGATGAAGATGATATCAGGCTAAGAAATTTGGCTAGATATAATTGAAAAATGCGGGTGATTTTAGGCTTTAAAATGGAGCTTTTAATTATAGTAGGTTGAAAAACTATGCCTGGTACAAAAGTGAACCTCATGTTCATGTCAGGCCTATGGAAGAAAATTTGAGGTTGGGCCGTATTATTCGTATAGGAAAAATATCCAAAGTGATGAACGAAAAAAAAAAATTAATGTTCGTTTCAAATTCTCAATCCACTGTGCATGTGGAGCAAGATATGAAACGACCATAAAGAAAGTGCACTCAAACTGTTACACTTGATACATGTTTCTTTGAGATACAATTACACCGTCGTTTAGTGTTTTGATAAGATAATGATGTGGTTGTTGATGATTATTCCTGGTTTGCCTAAAATATTGTGAGCATTTTTCATTGATTGTGCTAATTGATTAACGTCTCGGAAATCTCACGCACAATTTAAAAAGAATATCCAACGTAAAAGAGGATATTAAATTTCGATGGGATTTTTCGTACTTACTACCTTCACCTAACTGGACCAACTGCAACAGCTGCACCAACTGCACCAACCGTACAACTGCACTAACTGCACCGATGCACTAGCTGTAACAACTGCATCAAACGTTCTAGCAGTCCAACCGCACCAGCTGCTTCAACTGTACCGGGTACTAATTACACAATTTTCATCGTCTACCCCAGGTTCACTAAATGCACCATCGACACCAACTACACCTGGTACCAACTGCACCGTCTGCATCGTCTATAAAAGATACACCAAATGACTCATCTACACCAATTGTACTGGCTGCATCAACTGCACCATCTACACCAACTTCCAGGTCACCAACTGCACCATCTAAATCAACAATACCAGGTCATAATCTGCACCGTCTAAATCAACAATACCAGGTCACAATCTGCACCGTCTACACCAACATCAGGTCATCAACTGCACCAACTGCACATCAGCTACCGCATAAACTGCATTTACTGCACAAAAGATCAGCTGTACAGGCACCAGACTGACCAGCTGCACCTCGGTGCAGGCTCCCAGGGACCCCCGCAGTGCAAATGAATTAGGAGCTCCGTGTGAGCAGGACGCCGTAAGTCTCACTGCGGCCTTGTTGTCCTAACAAATGCAAACGGCCCTCCCTGCGCGTCCTTATGGAAACACATGGGCAAAAATGACACCTATATTGGACCCTGGCCCTGTTAAATCATCTCGTGAGCTGCGGGGCCCGTGGGTCATCATCAGGGGCCATAGTAGCGTCGGATCCTCCATAGCCAGTTAATCTGCGTCTAACCGACGGTCGGACTCCTCCATATCCTCCATCCTCCATAGCCAGTTAATCTGCATCCTCCTCCATCCTCCATAGCCAGTTAATTTGCGTCTAACCGACGGTCGGACCCCTCCATATCCTCTATCCTCCATAGCCAGTTAATCTGCATCCTCCTCCATCCTCCATCCTCTATCCTCCTCCATCCTCCATAGCCAGTTAATCTGCATCCTCCTCCATCCTCCTCCATCCTCCTCCATCCTCCATCCTCTATCCTCCTCCATCCTCCATAGCCAGTTAATCTGCATCCTCCTCCATCCTCCTCCATCCTACATAGCCAGTTAATTTGCATCTAACCGACGGTCGAACTTATAGCAGCCGGGGCTCTAGAGGCTGTGTTTAACGAAAGTCTCTTTCTCAATTATTGTTTATTCAGTGTATAGTCTGCATACTTCAGAAAAGGTTGTGGGAAGATTGTGTTGGTGTTATGCTATGATCTGTGAATGTTCATATTCCATTTCAAGTAGGCCTGCACAGAACTTTTCACAAGCTGCTATGTTGATATTCTGGGAGATCAACTTTTTGTGAAAAAAATCAGAATTAAAGAGGGATAACTGAGGTATACTTTTCTTGCCAAATAAATTAATTATGAAAACCGCCTTCATAATTAAAGAGCGATGAAGCATGGTAGATCTGATGTAGAATTTATGTTTTAAAATCTTCGAGTAAAAATTTAGCTCATCTCCAGTGAAAACAGTTCAACAGGTAAAAGGAGGAACTACAAAAAACTACAGGAAAAAGTAAAATGGAGGTATATGAACTACTGCCACCTATGTCTAATTTATAAACTGAGCTGTTGCCCCCTATGTCTGTCTTATGAACTGAACTGTTGCCCCTATGTCTGTCTTATGAACTGAACTGTTGCCCCCTATGTCTGTTTTATGAACTGAGCTGTTACCCCTATGTCTGTTTTATGAACTGAACTGTTGCACCCTATGTCTGTTTTATGAACTGAACTGTTGCCCCCTATGTCTGTTTTATGGAGCGAATTACTGCC
This sequence comes from Orchestia grillus, assembly GCA_014899125.1. NCBI lineage: Eukaryota > Metazoa > Arthropoda > Malacostraca > Amphipoda > Talitridae > Orchestia > Orchestia grillus. Next base: position 12,793 of record VOMN01045487.1, on the reverse strand, counting down.
ACCCATGTGTGTCTTATGAAAATAATGTGACAGAGGGTTTTTCTTTCCTTTGAAGAACTTAGTCAAAAAAGTAGGGCAGTTTTTATTACAGCACCAGCAGCTGAGGAATGTGCTGCGTTGTTTGTCCTACTTCGTGAATAAATGGTAAAAGAAATAATAACATATGCATGTATCATTACTTTACAGCGTCTATTCTCCCCAAGTCCCAAATATTCCAAAAATGTTCATACCTACCATTCCAGTAGAACACTCCAACTCACGCAAAGGAAATGTTGCCTACAAGTAAGTCATTAAACTCTCGACGACTTACCCCGAGAAGGCCGGTGTCGCGTTCACACGGTCGTGTAATCGACAGTGGCCGTGTGAACGCAGCAACCGCGGCCACGAGATATCTCGTGATAGCTCGTTAAAGGTCAATACTATTTCTGACCGTCATGGCCGACCGCTGCCCGGCACGATGGCGGGAATTGCTATCCCTGGTTCCAAGCTCGGAAAAGCCTGTAAGTATCTGAGCTGAACAAATGTGATACACGCGATTACAAAATCCTAGCAATTCATCTCTCAGAATACAGCAATTTACGAAAAACTAATAAGTTAGAGTGATACTCTATGTATATTTTACGCTCATTTTATTTTCCAAGATCCCTTCTCAAACTTTCTCGAACAACGCATCTTTTTAAAAAGTTTCTTTAAATTTTTACGGTCACTGCATTTTTATTTATTTTTGAAAATGGGAAACTTGGAGGCACAGTTCAAAAACCTGCTCAACGCAATAGGCTTAGCAATTTCCATACGAAATTTTTTTGATTCATCTAAAACTGCATAAATTTGAAGACATTTTGCTCAAATCATAAATTTGCGGAGCCGGAGAACGCCGGCGCAGAATTTGTTGCGACCTTGCCGACCGTTTTGAGTGCGACGTTAGTGAAGATACATTTTTTTGCTTCTCTATTTCTGATGGCCTATTAGGTTTACAGTATTCAGGCTAGTTCTTCTGCCCCATTAAACCTTGTTACGCTAATATTTTGCCGCATTTTTATTCATACAATTTAAATCTTGGAAAAACGAAAGGAATAAACGAATCAACCGTTTTCGTATCTCTACTAGGGCTGCTAAATTCATCAAACTTCAATGATTTATCGATTTATTTCTAAATCACCTCGAATTGATGATGTTACCTTGTCTGGGTAAAAGCAGTTGTACAGCATTCGAATTCATCAAAATCAAGACTTAAAAAATAACAGCTACACTCAATGAAAAAAAGAATCCGAGCTGGCACGTGATTAATGAGAAATTCAGTCACCTGCATGCTTCAAAACTTCTTTCTATGGGCAAATGACTCTTATTTTGTACTTTTTTCATTCTAAACTGAAGTCCTAATCACATGATTCCTAGTCGTGGACCCAGTCACATGATTGCTAGTCGTGGTCCCAGTTACATGATTGCTAGTCGTGGTCCCAGTTACATGATTGCTAGTCGTGGTCTCAGTCACATGATTGCTAGTCGTGGTCCCGGTCACATGATTGCTAGTCGCAGTTTCAGCCGAACAATTTTCAATAGCAGTCCCAGTTACATGATTGCTAGTGGCAAATCAAGTCACAAAATTGCATTTCGAGGTCCCAGTCGCATGATTATTCGCGTACATAATTAAATTCCACAAGCTGGAGTGAGGACTCCGACCTGGACCCAAGCACGGCCTACGAAGTCACGTAGTCACGTAGGCAGAGGCCTACGTGACTTCAAATGGTCCAATTTACACGGTGCGGCAGAGGCCTTGTAATCTCGCCACACATATTTTACTCAAACTATCTACTTCCAGGGAAGGGTTTGCTTGCCTTAATTAGATTACAATTCATTTCGTCAGAGGGAAATGTTCCCGTGTTTGTTGCTCTCCTTCGTTTCGAAGTATGATAAAGGCACGTGTTTCTCAAATAGATAACTGCTTGCTTAAAAAACTTTCGAGTGAGACAGCATTTTATAGGATGCTACAATAGATATTTACGAATTTTTTATAGGTTCTCGTAGGTGAATTCGAAGACTCAAATCATGTCTTTTTGACGTCTGAATTTATGTTTTACAGAGCCTTTTCCCTCGGAATTTCGGGCAATCATATTCTTCCAAAAGTTCTTCCATGACTCAGAGTCGGTGTTCTTTGCGCTGAAACAATCACAGAAATTCTTCGTAGACATCAGTGAAGGTTTTATTTTCTGTGGCCCGGCGATGAAATTTTTGTTGCTTGAAAATTAGCTCCAGAAAACAAATAGTCTTTCACTGTATATACTACACAATGTATACATCTGAATCTTTTGTGGTGAAATATGTTTCACGAGTAAAAACAATGCAAGAGTGGTTGTAATCGTTTATATATAATCATACAATTTTTGTCCCCTTTGCATCTCATACTGTTTTTTGGTTCTTTCAGTGAAATTTACCACGCGTGTAAAATCCAAGCGTGTAGGAGAGAGAGAGAGTGAGAAAGGTCAAAGTAATCCAGAATCTGCATGAGTGCAAAATTCTGCCGACGTGGTAAAAAAATGATCTGAGACCACGGTGGCTTTGACATGCAAATGACGGCACTGACAAAATGCTCTGCAAATAAATACTAGCAAAGATTCGGAGCTTCCGTAATCAAGAAACTTTGTCCGGCGGTCAAGAAATTTCTCCGGGGCGTTCGTGCAGTAAAATACGAGACCGGGGCTATTTTTTCTGGGGCACCTAATGATGACTTTGGTGAGGGATTGAGATATTTGTCTGCATGGTGTATGAAGGTCATGAACGTGGCTTGTTTAAAAAAAAATATATTTTATATACAACGGATGTTTTGTAGGAACTAAGCAGTCATAGGGAATACTCGTAATATAGGTGCATGAAAAGTTGCTGAAGAGGCTGCTGAACTTATGTTTCCTAATGCTCGTATTTTGTCCTAGAACTGATATGAATGATGGAAATGCATCATAAGTACTGTTTGAATACAGTGTGGGGTTGTCAGAACATAAAAGAGTGAAACAACTTTCTGTATTTTACCCCAGTATCTTTTTTCGACTATCTTAGCAGGGTTGCCAGAAGATGTGGAAACATACGTAAATTTCAATATCAACTTCAGTCTTGTAGTTGCCCGGCAATAACTTCAAAGCCCTTATTTCACGACTACAAATTCACAACAGCAACTTCACGAGTTCTAATTCATGGCACTGATTTCACGCATCCAAATTCGTCACACTTATTTAACGCGTCCAAATTCGTGACACTGCTTTCACGCGTCCAAATTCGTGGTACTTATTTCACGCGTCCATATTCACGACATCGATTTCACGACGTTGGTTTTTAGCATTTCAGTTCGCGTCTCAGCATGATTGGAATTTCACGACCTCGCTTGCAGAGCTGAGACTTCATTACTCCTTCTTCAAGACTCTATAAGTCCAAGTCTGTGTGGCAACGGGAGCTGGTATCACTCAGCTCTTGCAGCAGTTACGCGTTTCGAAGGCCAATAATGGGGCTGCAGACCGCCTTCGTGCCTAGCGCGCCACTGCAAGGCTTGGACAGTAAAGTAAACATGGCGGCTCAGCTGCCAACAGAATGGGGGCAAAAACACGTATTAACGAGCGCGTCTAGGGGAAAATGCTGTTCAATCAGGTGTAGTAGTTCTAACTTTTGGTGTCGACGAGTTGGTCATTTTTGGAAGGGACCGAGTAATTAGCGCCCGCTCGTGCAAAGACTTAATGACAGGTTACGGAATTAGGACGTGCTCGTGAAATTACGTTCGGTTTGGGTTTAAAATTTTCCCTTTGTCTCTCACTATGAAAATTGTACGCTCTGTGCACTTTCTTAGTGTCGGTTATTGGAATTTTGTTGTTTTTCGCTTCTGGGAAGCATGAATTTCATTTCTGGCAATGTATTTTACAATTAAAACATGCAACAGTAGTAGTATTGTTCTAAGTCTGATCGAATTGATTTTGTTAGTCCCGAATACAATAATTACATTTCATAATATCTATTTTATCTCAGAGGGAACTGTCGTGTTGCTTTGGTGTTCAAGCTCTGTGGATATAAATCTTGAATCAAGATTTCTTTCTGCCAGCATTTAGAGCGACTGTGACCAACATTCCACGAATGAAGTTTCACAAAATAATATTTTGTTAAGTGTAGGCTAACTTTTTTATAATAGCCTTTTACGCACGCATATCGTAATTGAAGTTTAGGTGAAAACGACCACGATTATTTTTTCCACTTGCATGAATAATGACGTGCGTACAGACATAAAACAATTCAGAATTTTTTTCGAGTTTTGATACTGCTTCTTACTTACGTTTTTTTGTTTATATTTATCGAGTTTTCATTTCACAACTTTGTATCCTGTATTGCTTGTATTAATCTATAATCATAAATTAACGGGGAGTGTGGTTTCCCACACATCAATTATTCTATTTCTAGTTGTTTTCTTTCGAATTTAGACCTTGCTGTAGACTGCCCTGGTAGTCGTGAAGTAATTTCGGGTCTTTTTTCTGTAAATTTTCAGTACATTTTCTGCAAATTTTGCTTCTTCCCCATCAAAGCCCGGGCATTTTATCTCCCTTAACTCGACGTCCGCTGTCATCTACTTAACTCTCGCCGAGTCCTTGATGAAAAAACTTGCTTGCTAAAGTGCCTGAGGGAACATTTAATGGAGGATAAATTTGCCCCCTAGAACACGTAATATCGCAATTTTTATAATTTATCTAAAAGTACACAGACCACAACGTTTCGTCAGTGGGTCAGACTGGAAAGACGAGTTTGCCGTAATCGGTGATATATTAGTCATATAAATTGTAAATCTATCAATGTTATAATCAATGGAATGTCTGTTAGAAAGAATAATTAAAACCCACTTAATAAAAATAAGCTGAGATGAAAAAGTGAAAAATAAACAAGTGAAAGAGATGGAAAAGTTTCAACTTGAACATTTTCTTTATTATCTGACTTTAAAAGTTCAGAGTAAATTCTTTCACGAAAGATCGAGCAAATTCAAACATCGTCCATAACGCGACACTGTTAAAGAAAATGGAATTCAACAGCCGTGTTTTATTTTAACTCTAACTTATTTTCACAACATTTGAAGCTGGACACCGGCAGCTCCTCCGCTCGCCCTGACTCATTGAGTGCCTGCGGCTGCTGAACGCCCTCTGTCTAGGCCCTTTTCACGCAGGTTGAGAGGCATTAAATTGGGATCTGGGAACGAAATTTAAAGAGCACCATAAATTTCTATAGACGCTTCTTTATGTATACATTGGTAACTGTTTTTTCCAAGAAATTTTGAAAGCCTTGTTTTAGTTAAAGAAAATTTTTGGAATGTGTTGGCGCCGTTTCCAAAGTGTCATCCGCGAGCATAATCCACGTCTTTTAAAGACTCAGTGTGTCGTCATAATTCTGTTCCTGCGTTCGCAGTGCTTTGGCTCCTCGATCTTGTGTGTTCCTGTACCGACGAAACAAAAAAAGCAGGTGGCGTCGCGAGTCAAAACCAGAGCCATCAACTGCTTAACTACTGAAGAGCAAAATTCGAAGCCATCTTTTGGCGTGCAAGTGAGTCAACTCGACGCCGCCAGTCTTTCTTATTTCGTCGAGAGAAGAAACCTCAAATACACCGCCACTATCAGGGAAACACACCATTAAAAAATGAATGTCTATTGAATATTTTTTATAGGTTCAATTGAGTTTCTCTTTATACTGCCGGTTCGATTCCCAACAAGCAAACCAATTTAAAACATTTTGCGAGCGAAATATTGCATCGCCGGTCTGCAAGCATTTCGACTTCATGAAAATACGTCACGGAAATTATGTAAAGCTCAATTTTATCTTAATTCTCTACAGGCGCGCAAGGCCTTCGAAATTTTCCCTAAGTTTCTACAAATTAAGCTCAACAACAGATCTGTGCAATATACCTCGGAATATTAAAAAATTATTTATTTGAATATTTAGAAAGAAAATTCTGAATGGTTTTGCTTGTTACACTATACATCATTGTCAACACATTTTGCTGCTAAAAATAACTTTTCGCTTCACTACCATCCCTTACTTGTAGAACACCAATGTGCGAAGTCTAATCGTCCAAGCGAATGCAGTTTGCCGGTGCTGTAACAGATCTGGAAATTTATCTTTACAGCCATCCATCAGGCTCAAGTGGCGACTCTGACGCGCACTGGTCCAATACCAGTTAAGTACCACAGGTTGAGAACCACAGGTTGAGTACTACAGGTTGAGCACTACAGGTTGAGTACCTCCTGCTCATTTTGAAAGTTGTAACAGCGGATTGAGTACAGGTTTCAAGTTGGGCTACAGTAGCAAAATGAACCGTGATATCACGCAACAAGGTATATATAAATAGAAAAGTTTAAAGAAATATAGGCAGAGAAATTGTAGGGATGTACACTCCGAGACATTATAAATACGTATGAGGGCGTCAACCTTCAGTCGTCAGTTCAGTGCTGCAGCGGCCGGTGAAGTGTGAGGGTATGCACTGTACTGTAGCACGGAATACGTGCCACTTATGACAGTCGAATGCGGAATAAGTGTATCGGCATCAAAGTGTCGTTCCAGCGTATTAGATTTGTGAATTAGTTCAAAACTAAATTAATGTATTTTTCACTGGTGAAGCAAAAGCCATATTGACGTCTAAAACGTGCAACGGCAGGTTATGTTTAGTCAGAGAGCACTTGGTAACAAAACTGTAAAATATCCTACATTTCTGTTTTGTATTTTTATACATTTTCGGCACGTCTGCGAATACGATGATTGGTCCGAATTAGTTGAATTTTCATATGAAATACCGTACAATTTCGCTCGATGTAATACTGTTGGCACACATACATGCGTCATGCTGTCACATCACTCAAAAATGTGTCATGCCATGGCACAGAAGTGTGGGTGGGTTTTGTGTCCAGCAAAATGATTTACATTACGTCAGAAATGCTTTGCTCTGCTCCCAGTGAAAGTATACAGATACGAAGAGAAGATGATGCACACAAATGTGGAGTGGTTGGTGGCTTCAGTTTTTTATTTCTTAAAGTGCGATTTCAAGGATCGATGGTGAAGTGGGTACAAAGTTGAATCCATCCATTTTTAATTTCCATCAAGAACTGCTTCACTTCGGTGTCGGGAAATGCTTGAGTGCTTGCATGTGTTTCAAATGCAGGCTTTAACGCTGCTATGCAGCTCGTGTATTCGGTGAGAGCTCAATAGCCATTTTGTCGCTCTTTGATTGATTTGCGATGGTAAGTGGTGTCAATAACTCTACTCTCTCACGCAAAGAGCCAATAGTCAAGCTGAATTGGCAATTCCTGAACGTAATTGCTGTGAAATTGTTAGATACGCTATGGCTTAAAATGTTTACTTTCGCTCAATTTTTTTCGCAAATATTTCGATCTGTTTTTTTCCGTGCATAAACAGCAGTCGAGAACACTTCGAGCACTTTAGAACGGAAGCACCCTATGTTGAAGTATCGTAAACTCTATTAAAGAGGACAACTTCCGTCACAAACGCATGAAAAACTTCCACCACGCGTTTGAAGAACAGACTATTAATTTATAGGACATCGGCTTTAACAAGCTCACGAAAAAGCTTACTTTGCGCACAAACTCAGAATAAATTGAACAGGCTTGGGCAAACGCAGCTAAGGCGGCCTGCGCTCGGTGTCAACACGCTCGTAAAAATGTGGGAGCTAATTTGAAGGATTTTTGGGTACAGAACTGTGGAGGCATCCCACTGCATACTAATACACACTTGTTGCCTGCTTGGTTAGCCCGTCTATCTGTCACGCTCTTAAGAATTTAGATGGGAGAATATTCCCGAATCCGTACTTCTAAACTAACTGCAAAACTATCAGATAAGGCAGTCCGTATCAGCGATACCAAAAAAAAAAAACAATATTCCATGTCAGAGTTACCATCCACGAGAGAGCATGTTAAAAATTTGACATTATTTGTTCCACCATTTTTGGCTGGGCGCGTCTATTATCTCTTCATACTGTTGATTATGTGCTTTCTTTTCAAACACCGTCATTTGAAAGCGATGTGCCATGGAGCAGTCCTCGACTAGGACTCATTTTCATCGTGAACACTTTCTTTTCACATTCGGTGCCCTATCCATCCAGAACACCTCATGGAAGCAGCAGGTGTCTCACACTAGTGTGCTCAAGACTACATTATGCGCACCCATATTAAGTGAATCGCCTCCGCTGGTTCCTTCATTAGGAACTGCAGAACCGCGACCCCGGGGGACGACTTTATTCATTGCAGAGGCCAGCTCGAGAGGAGCAGCCCTCCACGGCCGGGCCGGAACTCTGTAGCTGCAACTGTAGCTAATGAACTCTGTAGCTAGTGAACTCTGTAGCTAATGAACTCTGNAACTCTGTAGCTAATGAACTCTGTAGCTAATGAACTCTGTAGCTAATGAACTCTGTAGCTAATAAACTCGGTAGCTAATGAACTCTGTAGCTAATTCTACTTTGAGGATCTTGAAAGGAAACATTGCTGGATCAAAAGCAACACTAATTTTATAAAAATGGACTTAAAAAGACAAGAAGTCTTTTTGCAGATGTTGGGGGTTCAGTAGATGAAAGAATAAGAAAACGCAATGACTTGTATTTTGGTGGCACATTAGTAGCCGGAGCCTCTGGCATGTTTGCCTGACACAAAAATGGACTTGGCATCAGCCCACAGCTTAACGCTAAAGGTCTTAAGACACCTGGGCTAAGGAGTACAAGTAGAGATGAATATAAACTTAGCGTACGATCGAACATAGCTCAACGCTAGAGATCTTAAGAAGGTGCCCTAAGGAGTACAAGAAGAGATAAATATAACTTAGCTTAGGAGCAAGCATGTGGCGCGTCCTAACAGTTCCATCATTTCTTCTATCCCCGAACAATTTTCATCGAATTTTCATTTTCTTTCTTTGCAATTGTGGACCTGATGACCGCAAGGGAACCTTGCCTGTTTGAAACTCACGTCCAACTCCCTTGGTCGTGCCTGCAAACGTTCGCACTGCTTTTCGTGCGCTAGAGCTGTTGGGAACAGATGACGGCCCTTCGCAAACGCAGAATGCAACTGCTTGTTTCTATGAGATTTTAGAAATTTTTCAAAAACGTTTGTGGTTTTGTGCTCTCATATTTTCGCGCAACATTGCATTCTCACAGCCAAACTTTTCTCCAGTTAACATGAAAAGGTAATTTGCACTGATCATTTGAAAAAATTATTTTTTTCGCGCTGTAAAGGTATTGTGGGTAAATAAAATAATACTGCTGAAAATAAATTTTCACGATCATAAACAATCGCTTACATAAAAGAATGCAATTTAGATGAATATTATTGAAGCTTTAGGAATCCACGCAAGTTCATTTTGCTTAAAAACACCACCTAAATTTCTCCGAAAAAACTCATTAGTTTTGAATTATAATAGCATATGAACTCGCAAATAACGCAGTGCAGGTTCCTCTAGCCATTTCTTCACAACCGTTTTCAAGGTTTTGACATTCGAATTACCTCAATTCATATTCACGCTATTTTTAGCAATACCTTAGTATTTCTTAGCATGAAATTTTTTTCGATTTAAATGCCCGAGCAGTGTCTTCCGGTACAATATGTTCACTTAAAACGTGATTTTTGAACCGGCTTAACTGTACTGACTCCTCATTAGGGTGACCTGTATTCATCATCAATTTCCAGTAGATCTACGGCCCTTGTCAGTGCAGTTCGCACGAGTACGCGGTTTTAGAAGTAGTTCTGCTCCGTTGCTGAAGAAAGAAAACCCGATTTCCGCCCGGTGTCCTCAAAGAGAGCGCCTTGCTTTCCATTTCTATCGCGGATAAGGAAGGACGCCTTGCGTAATACCGCCTTCACTTTATTTCCATCTAATGTAGCTATAAATTACTAAGCGATTCTACGAGAATGGGGCTAACCGTACGTCGTTTGCGTTGGTCCAACTTACGGCGAGAATTTACTGCGATTGGACCGAGGGGAAATTAAATGAAGGTTTCGTAAATGACAAACTGAGGCAGTTTTCGGTTGACAATTAAATGCCTGACATATTTTGAGCGCCGATGACACAAATGCGGAAATTGTGGTCGATAAATCGCAGAACGTGGGCTGAGTAAAGATATGGTTGCATTTGTTTCGATTTCAGCAAACTTCATTCGAGCTCTGAAGAGAATTGCCATTCGGGAAATATTTCGGGTGAATACTTTGCATCGATTTACGTAATTCACTAACTTTATTTGCTAAACATGCGTAGATGCAGTTTTTGGGCAAATCTTAACGTTAATAACCTTACCGGTAATTTTATGGTGATACCAATCAGCTCGCAGAAAAGCTGAGGTTTGCGCTCCAAAGGTAATGAAATAGAGACCTTCCGAAGCGAGATGACTGAGAAACTTCCTCTTATTCAACGTGTAATCGAGAAAAAGTTTTACTACAACGTGCTGAGCATTAAATTACAGTGCTAAAAGCAAAAATAGTTTAGAACGAACGTATTTAATTTCTGAGTAAAGGAAATAATGAAAATTTGATCTGGTTTGCAAGCAGTTAACACAAAATCCTTCAACTCTTGGAAGTTCACACAAAATGTAGAATTGGAAATGAAAATTTCCCATTCAGTCAGGTTCCGGCAAACTAATTTATACAAATTCAGAAGTTCATTTCGGCATCCTCACCAGTTTCGGCTGGTGTCGGAAGCGATGATTGAATTATGCTCCAAAGTTAAGGAAATGACACTACAGTTGAAGCGCTACGGTCGAACTTGGCGAGATGAATATTATGGAACGATTATCGTGCAAGTCTTCGTGCAGAGCCGCTGTCAATGTCCACATTTGAGTTGGGTCAACTCTACGAGACGCTTCGTCTTCCCAAATATGGCAACGAGAGGAACATCGAGTTATTGTGGCTGCGAGAACAGCAAGAAACTTCTTTTCCTTCTCGCTCAGGAATATGATTCGTTACTCAGTAAAATTATTTCTAACCAGAAAACTAGTGTGTTGTCATTTCCGTAAGACTGGGCCTTCATAGACAATTACTACAGTTATTTGTAAAGAGAAAAGAAGATAAGAGAATATAGTTTAATTAAATGACTCGGAAAACACGGAAAATTAAATAACTGACAAGTAATTACGGAAGTGATGAGAAATTAAAACCTTAAAAAAATTCAAGAACGAGTGCCTCGAGCTTTAGTTTGCTCGCAAGAATCTTATCAGTACCTTCAAAGGAAGGAAACTGAAAATTTTCACGGTTATTTTTGCCTCATTTCGGTCGTAATTGCGATGATAATTAAGCGTCAGGGCTCCGGGCGTTGGATTTTATTCTTTCGCAAAGCCAGTTTTTGTACGGCAGCCATCACGCACTCACGTGTCCAGCATTAAATTACACGTCGAGAAAGAACTACATTTTCAAGCCCATGTTCAGAGGATTCCTGGAATACTTTCGTGATCAAGGTTGAATTCAAAGAAATGTTTCCCGAACAGAACGAGATTTTGTACGATTTTAGATCTTTCAATAACAGTTAGAAAACACGCAGATACTAAGCGAACCTGCAAAATTCAATCTTTTAATTGTCCTATTTGCAGGAACGGAGAAACTCCTCCCGCATGTAAATTTGCTCTCGAATAAGGGAGGTAATTGAGCAATTAAGAACCAAGCAAAAAAGCCCTTGCATGGCCTTGTGCAAACATACCGGTGGACACCGTGCAAATATAAAAGAATTATTTTCCGCTCCTTTAAAAGAAGTGATCCTGTGAGCCGGGAGCCAGCGTACGATGACGGTGGATGCTGCCCAGTGATGGACAACACGAGCTGCTTCTGGGCAAAAATCTATTTCACTCAATCTTTTCGTGTACAAAACATCAAAATGTGAGTCGAACATCATACCATATTTCTGGGCACGAAAACTGCCCAGTCCCAATTCACTTTCATGCCACACAGCGCCCAGCTTGCTGAACTCAAACCCGGATCCGTTACAAATAAAGATAAATTTCTCCGCATGACTCATGCATGAAATGAGGCTTGCTCCTCGCTCTGAAAATGAACCTAGAAAGCAGCAAAAGTTTAATGTGGAAATATATGGCAGCAGGGACGTGATGCGACTCAGCGCAGGGAGGGCAGGGCAGTTGATCTGACTTGCATGCGCGATTATGCCGAGCGCTGCGTGGTCTCGGAAGTCTTTCTATACATGTATCTATCTATTGACTCTATCCATGTTTCTATGGATGCATTCATCTATCTATCCATCTAAACTACGAGTCATGCCTTACTGCACGCTGGATTTATTTTTTAAAATGTTTTCAGTGTAAGATACAGTATCGCAGTAACCCTCTTTGCAAAGAAGGTTCCTATGAAGCAAAATATTTCTGTAAATTTTCTGGACGATTGATGCTATATCAATAAATGAATTAAGCTTCGTTTCCTAATGTTTCACGTTTACTGCAAGTGTGAGAATGTGCCCAGGAAACGACGCTTGACAGCTGAGGTGAACGTGAAGATTGTCTAAGGCCTTGCCAATGGTGCCCCAGTTGTTGATATGACCGGATAAATGAGAGCGGGTACAAGAACATTAACGAGCCTAGTTATGTCGGAGGGCCCCGATGGTTACAAGGACATTAACGAGCCTAGTTATGTCGGAGGACCCCGATGGTTACAAGGACATTAACGAGCCTAGTTATGTCGGAGGGCCCCGATGGTTGGGCGCGGATACTTCATGGAGCCTGTCGTCCCAGTCGGGAGAGGGGGTGGGGGGACAGGGTGGTGGGACGACGTGTTGGGCGGGGGTCCTTGGTAACGAG
>VOMN01045481.1:0-12373 GCA_014899125.1 Orchestia grillus | reverse complement strand
TTCGGTTTCTTCATCATGTAGTGGTCACTACACACCTTTCGTTCTATTCTGACGATTTGCTTGGATGGTATCGGTGGTAGAATGTTCCGTATTACGAGTGTGTTTCTTAATTTGTTGTGATCATTGGACGCATCGAACTCGTGTCTTGGAGTTATTAGTGAAGAGCCTTTGATGGATTGCCTTCACCGCCGCGTGAATGGCGCGTCCAATAATCACGCGAATTGCTTGCCGTCTCGTGAGCGTGAAGACTGACCGAGGGTGTGAGAGAGTCCATGTTGTCACATATGTATGTCACGGATGTGTGTACGCTGTGATCACCAGTTGAAACTCATACTTATTTGCCTCATAGTGCAATGACGCAAGCCCAGAAACTGTCCAAGTAAGAGAAATCTATCTATCTAACTATCTATCAATCAATCTATCTATCTATCTAGTAAAATACTAAAACTCTGGTCGTCTTGCTTGTTCGCTTGCTTGAAACCGTGCACACGTTTGTCTGTCGGCTCCTAGATATTCGAAATTTATACTCATCGTTTAATCCTGTATTGTGGATAACGACTTAACTGCATCGGATATATTTCTGGGTACGGTTTGATTTTGATAAATATTATTTGACCCAACGGGTCACGGCTGGTCTAGTTATCTCTTAAAATTCAAATGCGTCCTGACCTAAGAGAGCTTCGTGTCTTGTTCACACAGGACTCACGCGATCCCTCGACCCTTCTAATTGTTTGTCGCAGCCCGAGGGTCCACGGTCAATTTTCTCCACACTTTGTGCGTGTGTTTCGCCCTGTGTGTATGTGAGTGTTGACGCGTGCGTGTGCGTGTGTAGGTGACCTCTCATCACTTCACATACAGGACCCTCGTTCATCATCCCTCTTTTCAACCCCGCCTCCTCCTTCAATGGTCCTGAAGCAAAACGCAAGTGCTCGACCAGTCTCCTGGCCTCACACCCTAGCAGCATCCCTTAATTTATTTTTATTTTTGCCCTAGTGTTATTCTCCGTGTATTTTGAATTTTCTGCCGCTAAATTTAAACTGTTATGGCAGCTAATGTTGTCTTCAGCTGTGTTTGACATCTGTTGTTAGATTAGTTGTTAACCAACTTCTCTGAAAATCATAATAATATTTTGACTATTCTACTGCGTGCTGAGACCATCCTACTGCGTGCTGTGACCATCCTACTGCGTGCTGTGACCATCATCAAGAGACACGACCTCTGTATCACACTCACGCCGGCGGCGAGACAGAGAACTCGAGGACTGGGGCGACAGGGACAGACAAGTGTCTGACGTCACAGGGACGTCCCTGATGCAGTCCCCGGACACATAGCAGTCCAGCCCGCAGGTGTCGGGGCTCTCGTCCGCGTACTTGAGAGGGCTCTCCCCGCCCAGAAGACGGTCGCCCCCCTTCCAGGTTGTGGTGCTTTTGCCCTCCTTTGTTATGTCTTTGTCGTGGTGCGCCGTGTCTTTGTCGTGGTGCGTCGTGTCTTTGTCGTGGTGCGTCGTGTCTTTGTCGGGCCTTTTGTTAAAATCTTCACGGTACGTGGTGTCTTTTTCATGCCACTTGGTGATATCCATGACGTGCCTTTTTAGAGGATCTTCTAGGTACATTGTGCCTTTGTCGGGCCTTTTTGTCGATTCTTCTTGGTACATCTTGTCCTTCTCGTACCTCTTGCTGCAGTCTTTCTGGTACTTGACAGCGCTCTTGCCCTCATACCTGGTGCCAGTATCTTCCCGCGCTTCGTACCTGAGAGAGTCCTGACCAGGGTACCTCTTAATGATTTGGTTGGTGTACCTGTCGCTCCGAGCAGACCTTATCGAGAAGCTGCGGTCAACATCGTCCTCGTCTTCGTACGACAACCGACAATTCGACGCCACCGGAGACGATCGTTGGATTTGGTGGTGAGGGTTGTTGTAGTGGTGGATGTAGGGGTGGTGCAGGTGGTGGGAGTTGTAGGTGTAGGCTGAGGTGTTGGTGGTGGTCGTGGTGTTGGCCTGGTGCAACTCAAACTGGGACCTGGAGCTGGTCTTGTTGAGGCGACGAGTGCCGTCACTGTAGAGAACCGTCACTGTGCGTCCCACTTCCGGACCAGAACCTGCACAAGAAAGTATTTGCAGCTTAGTTTCATTTGTTCTAAAATGAGAACTTACATCTCACTTCCGAGCCAAAATTTGCCCACAGAAAATATTGTAGGCTCCACCCTTTACTGTATGAACTTCGTTTTCCTCTACCACTTTGAATGACGCAACACGGGTCGGCAGAGTTAGAATCTGTACCACATTCAGACGTGTTTGTTTGTCATGAGATAGATAATATAGCACAGACAATATGTCACGCAACATGTTCAAGGTGAGTAACACCTTGAGGAACAAGCGGGTTAACAAGATTGAGCAATTTGGATGAGATATCAGAGGAAGGTCTTAAAATTTAGACGGCATGGGGGCCTCACGACCTCCTGCCCTGGACAACCATCCCGAGCTAAGGTTGCGGGCGATCTGCATTATTTTGGCAGCTATTTTTCGAAGAAGAGAAGGCACATCTGAACGTTGCAATGCGGAGGGATGAATGTTCTGAAATCAAAAACAAACTAGGTCGGGATATCGGGTCACGGTACGTCGCTTATGTTTCTCATCGAGAATCAGCACATGTACAAATTAAGTAATATTTTGCTGGTTTGTTAGCGACCTCAATTCTTCAAATGAAGGCATCAAGGGAGTGATCAGTGTGAAAAGGGGGCCTTGAATGAATCAATATAAATTACTCTCTTGATAAACATAGCACAGACGACATGGTACAGACGCTACAACATAGACAGGAATGAGTCCCATCACAGCCAGCAGCCCAAAAATTTTGCTTCTCTACCCTCTCTGTGTGATAGAAAATTTAGTTTGTGATAGAAAATTTAGTTCTCGCCACATCTGACGCGCCCTGCAGTAAAGGCTTAATTCTATTTGGCCTCAATTCGGAACAACGATTCTGCTTATTTTAGCCTTGAATTTTGTACAGAATAAATGATCAATTCGGACCGAGAGACGACACGTGACTCTCGTCACTGATATCCGGTGACAAATTTGTAAAATTTGTCAATGGGTGAATTTGTGAAGCCTGGGCACTGAACATACATATGTGGGTATTCTGTTTACGATACGATATTCCAAATTCTGCTCAAATAATGCATTTCATACAATAACACTCTTTACCACCTGCATTAAATGCATTTTTCCTGCAAACTTCGCAAGAAATGCACTCTGCAACAAGATTTCGCAATGAATTAGAGTTGGAAAACATTTTTTAGTGAGTGTATAATTGGCTTTTCTTTGTAACCGTCCTGCCTTCTCTCTCGTTGAAGGACACCCGGACTTTCTAAACTAGTCAAAAATAAAAAAAGAGTCGATGGTAAATTTGCCCGATCTTGGTTTTCGCTAGATAGGAAACCGCCTCAACTTTCGATTTTGATTCTTAAAACATTTTAGCCTCGGTCGGTGACTTTGTAAAAGTTGCGGTATGCTTTAACTTCAGCTTGAGTTGAAATTTTTCATAGAGGACACATTTATGTTGAGTCCGTGCGTGCACATGGCTTTACGCACACGAGACTGCACGCACACGAGACTGCACGTATACGAGACTGCACGCACACGAGACTGCACGTATACGAGATTGCACGTGCACGGGGCTGTAGGAACACGTGGCTATGCGCACACGTTACTGAACGTACAAGGGCTGTACGTACACGTGGCTGTTCGTCTGCGTAACTGCACGTACACTCAGCTGTATAGGCACACACGCCGCCACAACAACACGACACCACTCCGCCTCCGTCAATTCAGACCGAAACTGAAGTTACTAAAGTAGCGCCTGAAGGACAACTCGTGCCTTTTGTCCCGCCCCATTCGAGTAGGTGTGGGAGCAACAAAGTTCAAACCCAATCAGGCACCAAATCTCAACTCCATTTGTCAGGCGCCGTCCCGAAAACCGTCGTGCCGCCGTGTGCCCCTGGCAGCGTCGCTGCAGCGGCCGCGCCCCTTCTCAAAAGTCTCAATTCTCAAAAGAGTGAGGCGAGGACGCCGGTCTGGTGCTGGCTGCGTCGGTCGAGCGTAACGCCTGCACCAAAGCTACAAACAAATCGCTTCAGTCGGCCAGCAATTTCTTCTGAGTTCGCCTGCAAATTGTTCGAGCCCGCAAATCTGGTGTTTGAGTCTGTCAACAAATTGTTTGAGTCTTTCAACTAATTGTTTGAGTCTGTTAACCAATTGTTTGAGTCTGTCAACCAATTGTTTGAGTCTGACAACAAATTGTTTGAGTCTGTCAACAAATTGTTTGAGTCTGTCAACAATTCATTTGAGTCTGTCAACAAATTGTTTAAGTTCGTCAAAAAATTCTATGAGTCAATAGCAAATTTTTTTGAGTCCGCTGACAAGATTCTTGACTCCGCAGCAAATTTCACCCGAAGTTTCTTGAAACTGTGCACAAATATCCTGAGTCCATGATCAACTTTCTCCGGCATGAGCAAATAACATCAAATTGAATGAGTTCAGTGAAGCGGAATAGGAGTTGGCGGCATCAATTAGGAGTGACCAATTGTAAAAATATTTGAATAATGACGCTCGTCGAATAGGATTTGACATTTGCGAGTCCCTCTAACTAGGATCTAACAAATACAACTCCCGCTGACAAGGATTCAACAAATACGAGTCTCATTAGGACTTAAGAATTGAGTCTCACAATCGAGGCTATAACGACTGACGAGCAGCCCGCAGGTACTGTAGTGTACAACCGCTCGTGTGATGACGAGTGGTGACGTTGTCTGTAGTTGTTCCAACGTGCAGGCTATTCATATAGTCTTTCACTTAATGGTCATTGGCAACGCACGCACTTCAGCCAGGTGTCCATCGATGACGGACAAGTCATTAATTAAATATAGCAAAATTCCTAACATAAATTTAATCCTATTGTCGTCCGGATTCAAAGGAAAGATATAAAGTCTTTTCCCTGAATCATAATCCTGGGACCAATAATGTTGCTCTCGTATTGCCGCTCAAGTGGCGATGAGCTGAACACAAATTGCCAAAATTCAATCCAGGCATTTGAGAAGGTAGAGTGGTAATTGGCAATTTGAAATTGAACGATCGGGAATGATGTCCGTCTTGAAGTGTTGGTAAACTGAGCGTCAAGCTTCGTCGCAAGACCTCATCTTCACGAACTGGTGATGACGGGAACAATGTAAATTTTTAAAGCCAATCTGCCAGCACTAATTCAGAGATAAAATACGATTTTAACGTTGTTTATGAAGCGGTTTGAAATTCCACGTAAGGGTTTTTTTATATATTTTTAACGGATAATCCTAGAAATTGGACATGGCCGTATGCGAAATTGGACATGGCCGTATGGGAAATTGGAAATGGCCGTATGGGAAATTGGACATGACCATAAGGGAAATTGGACATGGCCATATGGGAAATTGGGCATGACTGTATGGGAAATTGGACATGGCCGTATGGGAAATTGGACATGGCCGTATGGGAAATTGGACATGACCGTATGGGAAATGGGACATGGCCGTATGAGAAATTTTCAAACCAACGTCAACGCTGAGTTTTGATATCGAGCCTCCACAGTGCAATTAATTTATTTTCTCACTCATTTCTATTCTGCCAGCGTTCAAAAGCGCTTCAGAGCCTCTGCAGTTCTCAGTTTTCCTCAGATCTCAGACTTACACGAAGAGGGACTTGAGAAGCTGCTACCAAGATTTACTGAACGCCTGCCACCGCCGCGCACAGCGCACCTGCCCCTTCAATAAAGACTAAGAGGACAATCGACGAACTCCTCCTTTGAATCGCACCTCAGGTGCAAAATTAACCTAACAGCCAAGAATTTTTCCTTAAATTTCTATTTCATGCCCCGGTTTGCTATGAAGCACAAAGCTCACCATTTCGTCGACGGACGCAATTTTTCCTCCAATTAAGACGATCTCCCGCAAAGAGAAATTGATGCTGTGAAATTCGCTGGCGAGCTGAGCCGCCCCTGCCGCTGCTGCTGCTACTGCTCTGCACGGCCCCGATAAAGCCTCCTCGTATTCCTCACAGAAAAATCCTCCCTGAATTTCCGCTTGCCGGGAGAACAGTGCCGGAATATTTCCGAGGCGAGCGTCCTGATACGCCAAAATCAGAGCGCCACCGATGACCAGGCCCCAAAGGCCCGAGTGTGCGCTGGAAATATTGTGAAATGAGAGCTCGTGATCCCTTACGCTTTAGCCTTAATTATGTACGCTATCTAACTCCAGCCCGGTAATGAGGAAGATTTTTTCTTCGAAGTTGCAAGCGTTTCACGAAGTTCAGGTGCTTCGTATTGGCCACATTTCCAGGTCTCGCGCTAATGATGGTGCCCCTGAACTGCTACTGCATGTATTTACGGGCACTTTGTTATGGTAAGGCGTATGACTGAATTGTCTGGGTGTTCTCAAATTTCCAAAAGGTCTTATTTCAACGAGAGGAAAGTGAGAATACAGAAAAACACAGCACCTACCTGAAAAAATACCTGTTACTGTGAACTTGTGTTTCAATGAATCGCTTCAAAACTTTGACGTCTCCAGGAATCTAAGAACTTCAGAGAATATTCCTTTCTTTCATAGGTTTCTTTTGCGATAAATTAGGTTCCTTTAGGCAAAATATTTTCTGCCACAAACAATCATCACCCTCTGTTTGCAATGGTCACCCTATTTACCCCTGCTGAACGCGCTAAAATAATTTACTCAATGGAGTTCCCTCCCACCTCTTGACACTCGCCACTTTTGAGAAAAATGATGCAGTCAGTACGTAACAGTTGCTTATTACTCCTACAATTTAGTTCACCTTAGCTAACTTGTAACACTAGACTCGCAACGTAGCTCTCACGTGCCAATACGATACGAATGTGCGAAACATTTTTTCCCACCGGTGAAACAGCATGAACTTTTCCAATCACCTGTTAATGCGAGGGTGTGCAGTAGGTCGCAGCTGAGGCAGTCATGCACGAGCAGGCTGTGGCGTGAGGCTTTCCTTATACAGAGTGGGCGGTAAGTAAGGCGCCCTCTCTCTAAAAAAAATCAATGAACCAGCAACTGGCAAAGAAACCAATATAATTTAGTATAAAAGAGGAAATACTACAGATTTATTTAGTGTATCAGTACTGCCTATGTTAGTAAGAGTGCCTTGCTGATAATCCACCCTGCTAAAGCGTGCAAAAGATCAGCAATGATCGCTCTGCGTTCGGACGCCCCCCTGCAGATTCAGCCTTCAGAGCCGCGGCGCATGGCACCGGACCGACCCTCTTGACACTGTCAGTGAGGTCCATTTCGATGACCGACGAGTTAAGCTTGGATGAATTAATTTAAAATCAAACTTCCGCGTAGCATGCGTCCAGAGAAGTGGGGACATCGTCGGTGTCCGGTGGTGGGTGTGTCTCGATGGTATACCAGCTGTAAAACACTAAAACACCTCGGTATACCAGCTGTAAAACACTAAAACACCCTGGTATACCAGCTCTAAAACACTAAAACATGCCAAAATATTAGCTCTAAAAATTTATCCAGGTGCGAAATAAGTTACCAGCAGTTTCAGGCCTTAGTTATTTCAACACCAAACGCTGTTGAAAACTCATTTCGAATCACAACTTATACGACTTTATGAAAATTTGAAAGCGCAGATACATACACATTAGCTTGCATATCAAAGATAGAAGCTGTTTCTTAGAAAAAATATATATTGCTACCTAACCGTGAGTGTCACAATGATGCTAACGAAATCCGGAATCTTTCACTAAGATGTCTAGAATGTTTACGAAGCGCACTCAAATCCTCGTAATGGGAATACTTAAGGAAACCCGATAGGCAGATCTGAAGTTATCAGACTCGTCTAAGCGAGCGGGGACTCCAGCTGATCTGTCCCAAAGAGGCCGGGCCGGCGCTCTCGGGGTTCAATCCCGTCCATTAGGCGCTCCGCGGGCATTGATGCAAATACGCACTCACCGCCTCCTGCTCCACGGGCCAAAACTGTGCTCCAGTTTCGTGCTCGGAGCTGGGATTAACAGTGTTCTCTATTCAACGTCGAGCCTTGATTCTGTTAAAAGATCAGTTGTCTTTCAGAGTCAGTCGAGAAATTTTTGTTGCTGTATCCCTGAAACGTGGTAATAAGACGAGTTCAACATTCGCAGAAGTCTATGGATAGAATTCCTTTTTGGATAGAAACGCGTATTTAGGAAACAGGGACGTTTCTATTTGACTACACATAAATTAGGCGAGTAAGATGTAATGGATTAGTATATCTCATGTGAACGAAAACCGTTCATTTTGAATGCATCTGTTCTTATTTTGCATTGTGCTGCGTGCGCAGTGGAAAGTAAAATTTAAATTTAAATGCGATATCAAGACATTCGAAAGTTCAAAACTTCATTTTTATCATAAAAGAATGAACAAACATCCCTCGTTGTTTTTTACAGAAATATTCAGCATAAAACGACCTTATAAACTGTGATGCTGGCTAATTATTCTTTACCTTACTTTATTTAGATTGTACGTATCTGACTTCGTAGAGTTCCTTTATCCAGTTTAAAATAAATTTAAATTTATAGAATGTCCACATTGACACACGAAGGCAAAAAATGACCGATCAGTTAGTGAGCTGATAGTCACAAGTGACGTTTTTCCGTTGTAGTCACTAATGCATGTCTAGGTCAATCTGTGTGTGTTAAATATTAGTGTTCTCCTGCACCAGCAAGATGAATGTTCACCACGTGATGTGTGTCTGATTACTGCACGGTGAAGATAATTAGGATACCCGATGGCCTTCGAATGGGTCTACTTTAGATTCCTGATGGCCTTCTAATGAGTCTACTTTAGATTCCTGATGGCTTTCTAATGAGTCTACCTCGCATTCTTGATGACACTTTACCGAATCTACCACGAGTTCCGGCTGTCCCCCTACGCAGTCCCTACAAGACATTATTACGCAGGCCTACTTCAGTCCCCACAAGACCAAGACATCATTACGCAGGCCTACTTCAGTCCCCACAACACCAAGACATCATTACGCAGGCCTACTTCAGTCCCCACAAGACATCATAACGCAGGCCTACTTCAGTCCCCACACCAAATGAGCCGCTGGCTGATCCACTGCCCCAACACCACCAACGCACAGCTGAGTTTCTGATTAGCGTAGCCTGCCGGAATGGCTCGTCTGAAGCCCCGTGCGCTAATTAGCAATTCAGGTGGGAATTACCCTGACAATTATCGCCCGTGTGCGCCTCCGAGCGGGGCTGCAGAGGAGACCCCTTCTCTCATCAGCTGATCAGCATCAAGCACTATGGTGCTGCAATCTTTCATCTTTTTTGATATGTATAGAACTCACCCCCTGGAACTCGTTTAAAACTTATACGAAATCGTTTAAAACTTATCCAAATTCGTATAAGATATAAATGAACTCGTAGAAAACTCAAACGAATTCGTATAAAATTCGAATGAACTCGTAGAAAACTCATACGAACTCATAGAAAATTTCCATGAGTGGAACCATGAGGCGAGCATTAGTGACATAACTTATCAGTAAAGGGTGTAGGTGTAAATATAATCAAAAAGAGGACACCCCGATAAAGAATAACTGCTCCAAAATCCACGTATTTTTGTACGAAATTTTGTCACGCGTGCCTCAAATTAAAATCAACGACGAAAAAAAATCCCTTAATATGTCGTGAGGTATAAATATAATACTCCACCAAACGTTAAAGCGGGTTTGTTCGATATCCAGGAACAATAAGTCTTATAATTGAATCATGTCCCAACGACAGCAGAGCTGCGCGTGAGTGAGAGCCGGAATCTTGCACCGTGAAGGAGACCGCTGATGTTCACAACGCGCGCGTTTGTGGGCGAGACCGCGAACTGTCCCGTAAAATTCAGAGCCTCCAGCGTTATTTCAGAGCCTCCAGCGTTATTTCCTGCTGAGGAACGCTCGAGCGGCGACACATGGCGCCACGAGCTGCCCGGACCTGAGGGTGAGACCGTCTTCTATGGCACGTCCTCTACGAATTCCCCACGTCCTCTACGAATTCCCCACGTCCTCTACGAGTTATCCACGTCCTCTACGAGTTTCCCACGTCCTCTACGAGTTTTCCACGTCCTCTACGAGTTTCCCACGTCCTCTACGAGTTTTCCACGTCCTCTACGAGTTTCCCACGTCCTCTACGAATTCCCCACGTCCTCTGCGAGTTTTCCACGCCCTCTACGAGTTTTCCATGCCCTGTGTGAGTTTCCCATGTCCTCTGCGAGTTTTCCACGTCCTCTCTGAGTTCCCCACGTCATCTACGAGTTTTCCACTCCCTCTACGAGTTTCCCACGTCCTCTACGAATATCTGCTATCCTATACGAGTTTCCCACGTCCTCTACGAGTTTTCTACTTCTTCTGTGAGTTCTCACATTCTTTTCGAGATTCCCAATGCTTTTTTCGTTGCAAGGGCCCCTTGAAGACTCAGCACCAATTGATCCCCAATGGCGTGTGCACACAACTCGCACTACACAAGGTCTTAGGGGAGATGAGGTACAAAATTTGACACCTACCAGTCAGTGGTAGATTCAACACTCCTGCCTCTACAAAACTTTGCGAAAAAAAAGTTGATTTTCGAGACATTACAGTAGCTGTTTGATTTTTGTTAGGAGGAAATTTGAAAATAAAAAACACAAATAATAATTTGTGTTTTTTTTAAACAAAGTAGTCACTTAGTTTTACGACTTCAAATAAATTTACCTATACAATTAATATAAAGAAATTGTTCAGAGTTTCCCCCATCGAGGGATATCTTCGACTTAAGGACCGCCGGATATTGTGGCAAAGGCCTGGCATTTCAGAAATATCGCCAGAAGCCGCTGCAATTCTGGCCTCGAGATCCTCTCATTCCACAAGTGTTCAATAAACAAGGCTTTCCAGGAGTCCCCAAAAATAAATGAGCATCGATGTGGGTGGTGGAAACTTGAAACAATTTCTTCAAGTAAACGTATAAATAAATTATTTGTGAGAAATTTTGCTTTCAAATTTACTCCTTTAGAATATTTACAATTAAAATTTTAAAAGTCAACAATTTTTTCGCAAAGTTTCAGAGTCAAAGGTGTGTAGTTTTCCACTTTCTGGTAGGTGTGAAATTTTGTACCTCTTTTTGCCTCATGCCCTGAATATGATACAGGCAGACAGGTACACCAGGCATGACAGAAAATGCCTGAACGTTTTAGGCATCACATGAAATCACCAATTACCTCCGTCGTTAGGTGTGCAACTTGTGTAATATGAACCTGCAAATTTTTAACATTACATAAAATGACAGAGATTTTAGTGATGTCATGTAATGGCTGGAGTTGTAAGGCATTACACGTGATGACTGGTCGTACTGTCTGCCTGTAACATATACTGTACAGCAGCGGCCCCCAGCTCCTGGGCCGCACACCGGTACTGGGCCGTGGGTCGGTTGGTACCAGGTCTTGGGTCGGTTGGTACCAGGTCTTGGGTCGGTTGGTACCAGGTCTTGGGTCGATTGGTACCAGGCCGTTGGTCAATTGGTACCAGGTCTTGGGTCGATTGGTACCAGGCGGTTGGTCAATTGGTGTCGGGTAACATATAAAGAATATGTAACTCACATTAGCTTCATGTTTTTTGTAATATAACTTATTCATGTTTGAAACCCGGTACAATACGCAGTGGGTTCTCACTTATTACCTTATTTTGAAAACACCAGTATTGAAGCCGGTCATGTCATTTTATTTCGGGTTATTTACCCACCGCACCTCAAAGGCCCGGAGCTGAAAATACTGTACAAGTTGAACCGGTCCGTGGTGCCAAAAACACTGGGGACCAACCCTTAGCTGTCTCTAATCTGCCACCAGACTGACGTCTCAGTGCACACCCGCATAACTTCTTCCACCGAATCCCACGCTCGCTCGGTCGTCTCTCGACCAAGGCTGCACGTGGCCAAAAATTGTGCGGTGGACTTACTCCCGAGAGGAGCCTTCAAAGGGGACGCTGCTACGGGAAATTACCAGAATAGTTTTGCCGGTGTGCAGATATGAGGCAGGGATAGAGCTGCTGCGTTCAGAGATTAATACGCACGTGGCAACTTCATAGCGTTCCTGACAAAATAAGGCGCGTTCAATAATTATACAGCGTTTCGTATTTTGTTTTGGTTGATTTTGACGGTGTCTTCGTAGAGACAATGTCAGATAACTACATGAAGTCATGGTTATCTCTATTACGCTTGTTTAGAGAATTGAGAAGATCAAGTTCTTCACTTGATGAACGGGTTCTCACGCAAAACTTAAATGATATTGAAACCCTGTTTATTGAAATAAAGAAGAGTAAGAA
>VOMN01045479.1:0-12183 GCA_014899125.1 Orchestia grillus | reverse complement strand
CCAAGTCTCTAAGGGTGCTTTTTTTCTCTATTTCCAGACCCCTTCCGTTTTGTTTGAGAACATGTCTTCTGGGTACTTTCCAAACCTCATCTGTTCGAACTTATTTCCGTTGAATTTCATGTTGTTTGACCGAGCCCATTGCTAGATTTTTTTAAGGTATTCTTGCAACTCAACGCAGTTTTCGACACTTCTCACTTCCTTGAACAGTCGCGCGTCGCCAGCAAAACAGGAAGCATGGGAATGCAGCAAAGGAGCATCTAAGTCTACCGGATAGAAGTATTGCAGATGCGACGTAAATTGTACCTTTGAATGGATAGGTCTTATTTCTTACCTATCTCATACTTCCAAGAGTAGGAATTTATGGAAACTAAGGGTGTGCATCAAGAAGCCTTTGTTTGATGGGAGCAGTGTTCTGGAAATACTGAATATGAAATGTCCTTTCAGAGTTCCGACAGTCGCAGAGGCACGCACACTCGTGTTTTCTTAAAATTCCAAGGCGTTATTTACAAAACATCTTGTTCCTACGTGCTACATCTCACGACTGCTGTTCCATTTGTTCAAAATATGCGTGTGTTCCTTTAGTGCACTGAAACCCTTCGTGTCAATCCAATGTATGAGGTAGTTAGAGCACGAGAGACATAAACGAATCTTTTGAAGTCGTGTAATTATTTTTTTTTGTAATATTTATTTTACTATGTTTCAAACTAACCTTTTATAAAAGAAAGAAACATGTAACAGAGAAATAAAAAGAAGAAAAATTCTAGAGACATATAGTTTCTTTTTAAAAATGTAGCAGATTCATCAGATTCAAGTGACTCAACCTAATCTAATCTCGACCTTAACTTTAACCGTAACTTTAATCTCAACTCAAATAGGAAAAATAAACTCCACCTTAGTTTTAGGGTCTAAAACGAAGCATAATTCAAACAAGTGACAAAACAGGAAGTTCCTCAACATATCGGAATACTAACGCTCGTAAGATTGCATTCTAAGTGCTTACATCCTGTATCATAATGTTGGCAGTTTTATAGCAGTTAACACTCGGAAAAGAAACACTACTTCTTGTTTTTAAATTTCAAAGACGTCTTATGAGATCTTTCACGTACAAGTCCTTATATACTCAAATTTTGAAGTCCTGCGATTTAAAACCTATTCCTCGTCTTTTTCCTTCAGTACATCAAGGTTTTAACAAAGAACCTGCAATACCGAAAACAAAATAGAATACCAACGCATACAGGACAAGGTTTCATGGTATTTCTTCAGTTTTTCAGTCCTCCCAACTCGCCTGCAAGTCACTCTTACCCCCCGCAACCGACCCATGAGCAGCGGACGTAGGAATATTCCACAGCGACCGAAGCGAGTTCAAGAACTGGATCCTTACTTGCAGCCAGCCAGAGAGAGGCTGATAAATATAGCCTGTTTTTTATTCCATTGGGGTCATGTAGTTCGTCTCCTACGCTGAGTTGCTAGGGCCGAATTATGTTCATGATGTCATTCAAATTTATGACAAACAAATTGAATGAAATACAGAAAAAGTAACATGAACAAGTAAAAAGAAAACGCTTACCGTAGAGGAAGGTTTCATTTTTTTGCACTGTTTCGTAAACAGAGGTACATTTAAAAAACTGGGTCATTTCATGCGAACGAAATTTCATAACAATTAAAATATCATGGTTATGTCAAGGTTTTTTTTATGTAATACATTGTATCTAAGCGAAAATGATCAAGAGATGTACAGTAGATCACTTTGAAGGAACTCGAACGTCATGAATCGACAAAAACTAGCCTTCCATGATGTTTGAACTTGATTAAATTAGCATTTGACCTCGTAATCACGACGTGAAAAAAATTCATTCACTCTTAATGAAGTAAAACTTAGAAATCGAATTTTAAGAGCTCAGTGTAGTGCTCGAGGTTTTCGTAATTGAAAGTATTAGTTTATGGAGGCTCCCCGAGTAAAAAATTAGTCACCTGCTAATATTATAGCATAGGACCCCCACGAGCAAGAATAATGGCGGCAATTCTGCGCAGCATTGAGTCTACAAAAATCCTAACATACACCTGGTCGATTTTAAACCACTCTTGCATCAACTGATCTTGTAGTGAGGTCACTGTACATCGATGATCTTCCCGATGTCTAGCTCATTGTTCTAGAGAGCCGTACAAATTCTCTATTAAGTTCATATCTGGGGAGTTAGCTGGCCTTTTCCAATGCCTAGCATATTCTGAATGACTGTCATGCCAAATAATGGCAGTTCTAGCCCGATGCACCCGGCATTTATCACCGTGAAAGATAGGCAAAACATTATGACTTTCTTGTTTCAGATATTGTGCAAATAGCAAAACTTTGTTACCTAGCAGCTCAGTGTAGTCATGTCGTTTCAGTTCGACGGATACCTCGAATAAAAGCCCCACTTCTAAGTAGTTGAAACAGCCCCAGAACATGAGAGACCCTCTTACTCCTTGTATCACCCATTGCACTCTGACTACGTTGAAGGCTTCGTGTGGTCTTCGATGAACACGGCGGCCGGCATCATTGTTGTAGAGACAGAATCGTGATTCATGTGACCACATGACACTTTCCCACTCCTCTACAGTCAAAAATATGTGTGCTTTAGCCCACTTTAAAAAAGTATTCTCTTACGCAGGAATTAACATTGTCCGTTAACGTACGAGCCACTCTGCTCAACAAGAAGGGCCATCACTGACCCTTCGCAATAGATCCATCCTTGATGCAAAGGGATTCCCGTCAACAATTCACGACACGCGATGGCTGTCCTTATCGGTTAGAATTTTCTTCTGATCACAATTTCGCCTTCAACTGCCTTATGTACCGGATTGTTCCATTGGAGGGTAAATTCGCATGACAGTGGGATATGAAACGCCAGCGAATTCAGCTTTTCTTCACAGGGTGTCCCTCACCCTAACCAATTGCAATAGCCCCTTTTCGCCATTCCCAGATGTCTTACTTTCGTCCCATCGGTGTGGAGCAATTAAGAAAGAAGTTTATACCTTGCCAGCTCTGAATAAAAACTTATGCTTGTGCAGTACTTGCATACAGCCTAAATTTTGGCCACGCACATCTCTGAAAATCGATCGATGACCGTAGTAAATAACTGGAGCTCGAAAAGCAATAGATGACCAATTTCTTCTCCGTGGAGCTTATTTCTCACCCTCGTAATATGTAAGGATATTTGCCAGTTCTCTTCGGTTCAAATGGCTGAAGAAACTTATCAAGATGTAAAACTATTCATAACTGTTGAACAGCTTTACGAAAACTACAAACTTACGGCGATCTGTATTTTATCTCTATAAGTTTCCGTAGTCAGCAGCTGTACCTGTAGTTCCATAAAAATTCAAGATAGACGACACAGTCAAGTTTGAGTCGAACTAGTGAACAATGAGTACATTTACTTTACCACCTTATGAAGAGCATAGGCGTCCTGTACTCACCGGCGTCACACAGCAACAGAGATCAAATCAGGTGGTCTACAGAATGTGTCCCTTGGGCCCAAGGCTTAATTTTAATTTCAATTCAAAGATTTAGTCACGGAGTCGGTGTTTTAATTATTTGCCTTACAAAAAGGATTCTGAGGGTCCCTTACTCTAACGAATAGAACTGAAGCAAGTACACTTACTCACCCCCTCGTATTTAAATGTACTGGTGATGCCGCTGAGGGCCGACACGTTGCCGAGGGTTTGCTGCCGCACCTTGATGGTATCCATCGGATGTCCAGCAAGCAATCCAGCGCATCCTGAATGGAAAAAAGGGGAAAATGAAAGCTACTTCACTCCAATCAAGTTGACAAGTAGAATTAAATCTTCTTTTAACAAGGAACACCGCAACCACATGAAAATCAGCTTTAGCACACCTCTTGTATAAAATACACGCTCTCTGCACACTGCGGCGTAAACAAACCCTCGAGAGAAACTGAAGAATTTGTTTCAGCTTTGAGACATCATTTCAACGACAGAACTGAATGATCGCTTTAGCACTGAAGGCAAAGACTCAACTGATGCACTAATAATAGATCCTGAGACTCGGAATTTTAACTCTAAAAAAATTGGTACAAACACGGACAAAACATCTTTGTGCGTTTATGTGAGGTATTTTATTTTTATCAGACATTTAATATTAATTACAATGCAAATTCTAAGGACAAGTTATACAATTCTTGAAAATCCACGAACCACCTTTAAAATCAACTTTGCAAAATTAAAGCCAATGGTACTCTCTTCATTGCGTTTTCCCTATCTGCAAAATGATCCTGAGCTTGTTTCAATTTCTCATCAATGCTGTATTGTTTTCTTTCTCAAAGCATAGTCTGTTTACTGACCAGTATGTCAAAAGCTTGACACTTCCGTTGCTTGTTCCCTTTAAACTCACTCTGCTTAAAAATGCGAAAGGTAGGGAACGAAACGAAAAAATCGACCACTATATTTCAACTAATATACTCCCCAAACAAATGTTTCGCACAGTGACTAAGAAAGCATCCTTTAGAAGCAATCATTCACATTAGTCTTCCATGATCTGTATCCATGGGAATATGACATCTCCTGCCTCGATATTCACCATTTTGTAATAACGTTATCCGAGGACAGATTTATAGAGCACTTATACTTGACGTATAACTGCACCGCAAGTGAACTTGGAGCACCTTGACAGAACGAAACAGCTTCCTTCTTCAGCACCAAATACAACAACCTCGTAACTATACATTTTACATCATAAATGTCATCACATTTTCGCCACGATAACATCACGATAACGCCACGATGACATCTCAGGCGCTGTCAGCAGTCACCGTAAGATAACAATTATGAGGGTACGAAGGAGACGACAACACTGCTACCTAGTAATTCCTCGTCCTGATCCAGAGGAGATATAATTGTTCAGATTACATACCTGCTTTAGTAATAATAATGTGACGAAAGGTTAAAATAATGTATGATAGAATCCTCACTTACCACCAATCCATCCTGCAACGAAGTCGCACCAGACATCGGTGTTCATTCCTTCACTTTCTTTTCTTCGAAAACACAGGGCCTCTTCTTCTGTCAACCCGGTACACTATGTTCATAAGTTTAGAATATTTTCGTTTAGCGCTTATTCCATCAACACTCGTCCAGAGTACAATACATGATAGAATGATTTCTCATACCAGGCACTCAAAGAGAAAACACCACTATATACGGAGTATGTAGCTCCTCAGGGACATCAAATATGTTCTTCACTTCTTGATATCGTTTTCGATAAAAAACTACACAAAATTAAACTCATAAGCCTGAAACTGATTTCTGCATGCGGACAAAAGATGACACATGGGCTTACAAGTGCATAAAATATTTGTCATAATTACTACTGTAGTAACCGTACATAGCAGAATATTCTTAACTTATACAGTAGATTCAGCGTAATTGTTGCGTAACTTGGCATGGCTACGATCATATTATCATCTAATGTGCGCTCGTTGAACTACTTTCGGGCAACAATTGATTTAAGTCGGCAGCCCAATACTTAGTTATAGTAATTGATTTTCAATATACTAATCTTGAATTAGCTGTTTATTCAAAATAATTTTTTAGAATTTCCTCACTCTGTATGTGAATACAGTAGAGCTTTTCAAGAACATGCTCTGTACTAAATGTATGAACGGAATCCCCGTAATTAAGATGAACAAACATGCTACCAAATGCTTTTTATGGCTGTTATTGGCTAGTAATTAATTTCATTCGCAAACTAGATACGCTCAACCACCACGTCAACAAAATTGCCCCCATACCATTCAACACTCAAATTAACATTGGAAGTTTTCTAAACGTGATCGAACGCAACGAGTTACATGGACAGCAAGTGGGCTGAAACTCGCGTGGTCTTTAACATATGGACCCTCAGGAGGCCTAAAATAGCAACACCCTGCATAGGCAGTGCCACAAAAACTAACTGAACGGCATGCAGCCAAGCCGCAGAATGTCTCAATGCTTTGGATGGTGGCGCTTCTGGAGCCACCAAGCCAGACAACCCAGCGCAATCTTGCCTCCCCAAGTCGAATAAGGGATTTACTGTACAATTCAAAATGAACTAAGGCTACTAACGCTAACTGCTAAACATTTCAACGGCAAATTAAAAAATCTTATTATTTAAAAAAAAGTATACATTCTTACCAATATCAGATCCTCTGTGCTCGGGCTGCGCTTATCAAAGCTAAACACAGACAAATGAAAATAATAAAAATCAGAATCCTTAGCAGTGCCGTGAAAAGCATAGGTTCATTCCGGTTCAAGGACTTGAAGAGTCGAGAATATAGTATTAGTTATGTAAAATTATCTTTGCCCATTAAACCCTGTCCATTTTCATTGGCTAAGAAAAAAAGTAAAGAATCATGTTGTGAGAGGAACACAGGCGGAACCCAACGTTTTATGTAGGTGTCTCAAAGGCAACAATTTTTTGGAGGTTGAAGTTTGAATTTTACTTACACAAATACTAAAAAAATCGAATATTATTGGTCTATTACCATGAAAATAAGATAAAAGAAGTAGCGAATCAGGTGTATTTATCAAGTCAGGATATGAACAAATAAGAATATTTCTACAGCACCACAAGTAGAACTCGCGTTCAGAAGTCAATTTTTTGAGCACCTGTTGGTAGAGTATTCATCAAACCCTTCATAATGAAAGAAGCTGTAAAGACAGGGCTTACCCCTTTTTGTATGAGCAAGACCTTGTACGCCCAGAACTGGTTTGTTTGACGTGGAACTCTTGCCTCCACGGCAACTTGATCTTTACAAGGACTTGTCATTTAAGTTATCGGGTATTATGGCATAACGAGCCTTTGCGGGTCTCTCACTCCATGTACAACTTCGTGAAATGAAACCAATCTACAATGTGTCCGGAGAGTGATACACGCTTTTCTAATCACATTCTTTTTGCGCCCCAGGCTTCGATCCTAGTATGGTTTTAAGAAATGAAAAACGTGCGCTGCTCGTCGTACACACAGAAGTGGAGCGTTGTGTCATGTCAAATCATACCATACAGCTTAGTGAAGCAGTGACACCAAAGTTCCTGTCTTCTATTTTAAGCGAACAACCGATAGCCGTTCTTAAGGACAAAATCAGGAGAAGCCGAGACAATGTTCAACATTGTTTTCCATGACAGTTATATTTATCTCCTGTATCCTAAATTGAAACAGGCCTCTTAGTAAAAATGTGAGCGCACAGCGACTTAGTCCTTTTCTCGAGCAACCTTCAGAGCAACCATTTCACCTTAGTCGTCATGATCTGCACTCGTGAGAATATAACGTCTCTTGCCCCCATATTCCGATATTGACCGTTGTGTTAGCAACGAACGCGAACTCAATGATAAACGTAATATTCACACAAATAATCTCTCATCAATCTGCTCATTCTTATTTACAATTGAAAGGGTAATTACTTTATACTGCTACTTTGACTCAATCCACTAGTTAATTCTCGGAAAGTATTCCTATCCACATTTACACACGAACAGATCACATGTACATGCTCACAGCAGCTTACTATGGACGAAAAAACCCTAGTAAGTGTTAGACTTCTCCGATAAATGGGAGTAAAGCTACGAAATGAAGCAAACTCTGCAAGAATCTCACAAACTGAAGATATTAGAACGCACCACAATTGATTTTCACCTCAACGTTGGATATTCATATCGACGCTTTCACAAAACCTACGCTAGGTTCTACCTGGCTAGCCATAAACCATGACTATGCTAGGAGGTTTTACTGTAAGTCATCACATGCAGGGCAAGATTATACTACACCCACCAAATGGCATGCGAGTAGCACGATATATTTCACTATATTTGTAAAGATATGTAAGAGGCATATCAGCAGTACAAAAAACAACGCGTTTCTGCATTACTGTGAATCTGCTAATAACAACCATATAGATTTAAGCTTACCAATTGTAGAGTAAAGAAATACAGTATCGAGTTAGTAATTGTAGGAACTGTTCAAAATAAGAATAAAAATTTCACAATCGGAACAAGTTCCTAACTTTAGTTGAACCACGTATCAGTACGTTATCAAAGGTTATTTCCAGACAAGTACGATTCATTCAAACTATTCTCATCCAGGTAGAGCTTCTGGTTATACAGTACAGTAGAAAGTTATGAGCAATTCGAGATGCTATCAATCCAGCATGTTGCTAGAACCGAGCTCAAAATTTAATCCTTTCACTGATAACCATATTTGCTAAAAATTCTTCTAAAAAATGTGTCATGCTAGACACAATACGGAAATTTTTCTGTCACACCTGATGAAGCTCAAGGCACAAAATCTATCATACTTTATAAAACTTCGACTATCAATCTACCAGGCTTGACACAACTCGGACAACGACTACTCTTACTGCTTGACAAAATTCCTGTACTTACTCCATATTTCTTGACAAAGCCGTGATAATAAAAAGCAGTTCGTCACCATAACATAAACAGATTTGAAAATAAGACGCATCGCACTCAAACGGACGCAGCAGGTTCATCCGCAATTTTAAAAATTGAGAGCAATATCTAGCAATGAAGGAATAAGGTACCTTACTGATTAATGTTGGATATTTCCCAACGTCAACGGACTGATTCCTGCGCAGAAGCAAGCAAAACCTTTTTTGTTTATTCTTCCAATTGCGTTAGGAGTGAGGAGGGAGGAGCTTAGCACACACCTACCGCGTCGACCAGTCGCACGAGCGGATTTTTTACGACCTCCGTTGCCTGCTGCTGGTCTTGTGTCTGTGGCTGATCTTTGCCAGGCAAATGGAACCTTGCTCCAACACTTGGGGTTTATGCTTTCCTTATCGTGAACTGTCATTTCATATATGATCTTAGGAAGTGCAAATTATGTTAGCAATTATATCAGTGCAAGCAAAGACTTCTGAATATCGGGCTCTCGAGTTTTATTGCTGAGAACAATTGTTTGCTACGTATTTTAGAAATGGAACTCGAGCCTTCAGTCATTCTTACCTGCCCACAATTAGACATTCGTTTTGTCGCGACAGACGAATGTTAATGCAATTGTATAATTACAGAGGAAATATACTAGGTGTAGAAATGCTCGATTTTGACACTACATTTCTTGATCAAGGCTTTGCTACACCAGTATAGAACCGTAGGTTGAGAGATTCATAGGCTTTAAATTAGCACTAAAGACTACTTCGATAATTACTCTGGCCCAGAGTTACTGACATACGTGGCACCCAGTGCTATTACAAGCAAAACATCTTTGAAAACTTTCCTAATACTAGGAGTCGCTGTCGGACTGCGCAGGCACTGAATTTTTAGCCATGAAATGTTGCGTTAAAAAGTACCTGTTAAAGAACCTTTATTGATTCCAACACGTTTAACTTTGGGGTTTCAATGCCTTACAACTACTGGCGTGGTGAGGGATGTGTTGTTTAAGCTTCCTATTATAAGGGAAGTACTCCATCGTTACGTAAAACTTCGTGTCCGAGCCGGGATTGGAACCCTATAACCCCCCAGCAGCGAGGCTATCACGCTAACCAATACGCCATGGAGCCCATAAGAATTAAAGTTTAGGTAATTTAATTACATTTACCAATTTAATTTTAGCAATCGCGTATTCTGATGATATAAATACTACGTAGGAGTTGATCAAGTTCCTGTAAAAAACTGTCCCTAATTGCAACACAATTATTGAAAAAAAATTAGGTAGTTGATTCTTCTTTAACGTCTATTCTCTTTCAACACATTATCAGTCATACACTAGTTAAAATTACAAGTTTAAAAAATCTTGCGCCAATAAATGAGTTCAACTGAAAAATGAATTCTACTCAATTAGTACCGGATTTGGTTAAAGGGTTGTGATAACTAGGATACCACTGGCGCCATCGCCTTCTGTTCGCAATACTTTCTTTAAGCCTAGCGTCCGATGGACCAGTTTTTTAGAAACCCCATACCAATGTAGAAAATTGTTTAAATAGACTGCGTACGATATGACTAAAATAGCGTTTCACCAATTTTACCCCCTATCGCCTTAGATGTGTCGAACAAGTTTCAATACTGTTCTTTCTAAGCTTAGGCATCGCCATCACTGATGAATAAAAGAACCAGCTATTTTACTGACCACCCGCAGAACTAGTTGCTCCCACTACCACTCGCTGGCTCTGCTAGCACAATACTGCGACTTCTCACAAAATCAGTTGTGCGATAGCTGCGTCAAAAGTTTTCGTAATAGACGTATTTGACCCTGATTTGACACCCTTTAGCTTTTTAGTCGATCTTGTGTTCGTGTGAACTTTAACATCGAAGAAAAAACTAAGCTTCAAATCAAGTGTTTTGCCACTGAGTACTTTACTCAGGCATTCTTAAAACACACGTGTCATTCACAAAATACGCATCACAAATCGTTTGCTACGTTGCTCAGAGTTAAGCAAAACGGACGTCAAAGCAACAATGCTAGAATCTGATTATACAGAATGTTCGGACTATCCCAATGTCCACAATTTTCGATATCTCTGTAGCTCGTTTTATTATTTTCTTCTACGTACAATTTCCATGCAATTTTTTCAGAAGAATGAAATGCAACTCATTCGTTATTTTCCAAACTTTTAATGACAAATCCATGCCAAAATTCACTTCACGGACCTGGCTCATGAGTCCTCTATCTACGCATAATACGCGTATCTCATTCAGTGTCTAGACTTGACAAGTCCGGGTCATCCATTCACCGTGTCTGGCACTCCTTGCTATAAATACAGCTTTAATTCAGTCCCAGAAAGTTCACGCAGAAAAGTTATGAAATGTCGACTTCGGAAGGCAATTTTTAAACCATAGTTTGGTATTTTAATTATGCAGACATGTACAGTGAGTTAAGGAAAAAGAGGCAAGAAATTTCACTCCTGCCATCTTGCCAAAGTGGCAAACGACACTTTTGCTTCCATTAAATTTTGCAAAAAAAAATTTACTGAGATATTAGCTGTTTAATGTTTAAAAAGGAAAAATTTGAAAACAAAATTGCTTACAAATCATTTATTTATACATTACTTTAGAGAAATTGTTCAAAGCTTCCACCACCCTCGTCGACGCACTTGTGATATCTTCGATTTAAGGACTGCCGGATATTGTAGAAAAGGCCTAGGATTTCAGAAGAATTTCCAGAAACCATTGCAATTCTTGCGATGAGATTTTCCTCTGATTCCACAGGTGTTGAATAAACAAGGCATTTCATGTGCCCCCCAATAAAAGAGCTCGAGTGGAGTCATGTCGGGAGATCTCGCCGGTCAAAGCAACAGGACCCTTTCGACCAATCCATCTGTTGATAAATTGAACATTGACATAGTTTCTTAAAGTTGTCATCAAATATCTCAAAAATCAAACTTTTTTCCTCAAAGCTTCATGAAGGCAAAAGTGTTTAGTTTCCCACTTTCGGATAGATGTGAAATTTTGTACCTCTATTTTCCCTAACTCCCTGTACATGAATTGCAGAAAACTTAACCAGTCGCTTGTTGGGCGACAGATATATAAACAAAATAGATCGATCTTAGATACCGAGGTGTTCATTAAAGTTTTCATTTGAATTATTGGCAGGCCTGGCACCTTAGATTTGTTTATTTTTGTTCATGCGTAGATATATGCTGTAGACTGCTGTTGTAATAAAATGCCACTGAAGTAACGTAACTTATTCATACGCAAAAGTAGCTATAAGTAAAAGGTTCCGTTGAAATAATCTTAAGAAATTCAAGTCCTCAATTTTAATTAACAGTTGTCATTGATAAATTATTTTGTAATTGTTTAAAATTAGTTAATTGATGGTCCTCTGCACCGCTAGGGCCATTACTGTTCCTTGTGCATGTCTCAGACATAGATGCCCCTTCGCCGCATTCCCACGCTTACTCTTTTGCTAACGACAAAAGATTGTTCAAAGAAGTGTGAAGTGTTGAAAACTGCGTTGAGTTGCAAGAAAACCTTGACAAAACCCATCAATGAGCACGGTCAAAAACATGGAATTCAACGAAGGCAAGTTTGAACAGATGGGGTACGGAAAGCACCTAGACCACAGGTTCTCATACAAACCCGAAGGGGGTCTGGAAATAGAGAAGAGACTTGGGTGTTATCGTCGAGGACAACGGACGATTACAAAAACATATCGACTTAACAGTCAAAAAATGCCAGCGCCAAATTGGTTGGATCTTGCGA
>VOMN01045474.1:0-10461 GCA_014899125.1 Orchestia grillus | reverse complement strand
TTCTTGTAACTTTAAAATACTTCTCTTATTTTATAGGAGTATACACACGTTCGTGAACGTCGACCTACATATGTGGATATATATCCTCAAATATGTGTATGTATGTAGTCTCTCAACCAAATTGATAAATTCATACCATATTTTTGACCCTCATATTTAATATTAACCAACTCATTCAGGTCTTTTAACTTACATACCTAGTGTAACCTTAAGCCTTTTTTATTATAACTCATTGATGAATTGTATGCCTTCATTTCTATATAGGTTACTCTAGAAGCCTTGTAGCTTATTCGGGCCCATATGTGGTATATTTCCTGATCCCGGTTCTTCGTAATTCCTCATTTGATGGTAAACCTGCATCTGATGCAAATTACTTGTGGTAAATGAATGTTTTTAAATATTTCTAAATCCTCCTTTCCCAAAGAAGGGTTTGCGCTAAATTTTCTCTTTTTTTGTAAGACGAGGTGGAAGAGTAAAAAGTCAAACGGAATTACTTCATTGATTCTACAGACGTATAAAAAATTCATGACGGCTATGAATATTCAACATGTCATCGAACAAGGCAATATTTTCATTTTTTAAAGCGAGAATGCTGAAATGATAATTTGCATATTCTTAGTTTTAGCAAATTTACACGAAATATTTTAAAAAGTATAATGAACGTCAATTTCATATTTTCTGAGTTAAGAACGCTTCACTATATCTCCTTTCAAAACCTTGACTGTCAATAAGCTATTCGACTATTGATGTGCTACCAGAACCCCCATTTCACAGAGACATAAAAAAATAGTGTTGGTAGTTTTACACCTGCTCAATAAAAATTTATTAACTCAAATCTTTAGAAACTAAAATTCATTTCCATATGATTTTAGTGGGCCATTTTAGCAAAAAAAATGATACCCACTTCTTTATACCTTTGCATGGACGTCGTCGTTTTGATTTCAACGCCAGTAGCCGTGACTCTGGGAGCCATTCTGTAAAAAGAAACACTTTAGGAAATCCAGTTGGACGTTCATTTTAATGGGAAATTATGAGCAGGATCACGCTTTAATTTAACAATTCTGGGTCCGAAACGTAGCACAGTGCTACTAACTGAGCAAGTAATCTCGGTGCCCCGATTAATTAGCTGGGTGACAGAAGCCATAAATCTCGGGCGTGTGTCCAGACGAGCCCATCTGTCAATTGCAGAGAGTGCGCTTTCTGGGCCTAATGGGGCCGAGGGCTGTAATTTATAAATGTTAGCACATTCAGGGACAGACAATTCCACTTCAGTTATGTACGAACTTTCGAGAGTACGGTTTGGCGTTGTTAACTGTGATAACTGTGAGCGGTGAAATACTGTGGAATACATATATATGCGTTATGTCTCAGAATGATATTAATTCGAAACATCAATGTTTCTCGATCAATGGCAAAGATACTTTCAGACAAAACAAGAGCAGCAGTGGCTTATTAACCAACTCAGTAAATGAATACAGTAAATTATTTTTACGATCCGAAAGGGAAAATAAAAATGAATACCTTCGTCACGTTGAGTGAATCACTATCGAATTATTACAAGCCTAATGGGACTTCCACGCGTGCAGTCAATGTCTGAAAACTGTGTCGGGAGGCATTCAAATATGAGCATTGAATTTTAACTTTGCTTTTTATTTGCTCTGCTCAGTCCCTGGATTTCCAGGTCGACTCCGGAATGGAGAACAAAGTTTTCATTCGATACCTACACTCGGATATCTTCCGACATGTCTTCCGATATTGACTTCAGACATTGTCTTCGGACATTGGCTGATCGTGTGAAAGACCCACAACACACTCGCATTACTACTCCTTCTTTCCTGAGTGCCCGTAAAACTAACGCGTTATTTAACCCCGAAAGCGAAAGTGTCAAGGCAAACTCGGACTTAAGTTTATAATGTGCCTCACCGATTCGTAAGTAGAAAATTATTTTTGAAGATGCGGGGCTAACAGGGGCGAGAAAAGTCGCATATTTTCGAGGGAGATTTCCAATTTTTCTCAAACGATTATTTCACTCTTCGATAACCCATCAAAAAATTCTGGTCTTGAACCGATAAAAAAAAAATGAGATTCAATTAACCAGCACTTTTCTTTGAAGGAGTGAAAATTTTCCTCTGGTTAACCATCCAGCAAAATGCGCTGAATAATATTTTCCATGCAGAATGAGCTGCTGGCACCGAGCGGTCATCAGAGGGACATGGCATCAGTTCTATAGCAGTAATTTAGAAGGCTTTTCTGTCCACACAAGGTACTGGAAGTGACAGAAAGTACTCTTATTTTGTCGGAGAACTTTTTGATTCGATTATGAAAAAAGAATGTCACTCAAAAATCAAGTAATTGTGTCTATTGAATACAAACTTTATTTGAGGCTTCCTTCAGTCGTTCAAATTGTGCTTCAAAAAAAATGGGATGACGTCATGAAACAAGCAGTCCGGGACCTCCTAATCAGGTGGTTCCAAGTTAGGTACTCCTGACGGAGTGTTTCCGTTGGGAAAGATAATTTAAACACGATGATCATGAAAATAGCAGCACACCAGGGTGGCCAGGATCAAGGTGCGTGAGCTATTTATAAGTGTTGTGTATAGTATAATTTAGCAACGAACCAGAAATTAAAATAAAAGCACTGCATACATTCAATCTTTAGGAATTTTTCCGAGTCGGCGCTTAAATTACAAGTCTACTACGCAGGCCTCATTGTAAGGTAGGTGCGATGCTCAATATCCAGGGGATTTTCATAGACGTTTTGAAAATTATTGCGTTCTATAGATAAGAGACATTCTTAAGATTGTGTGCTCGTTCAAGAACAAAACTTTCTAGAGATACTTTTAATTCACAAACGAATATGCCAAAACTGAAGGTTATTTGTACTTACGAAGTGCGTGTGTGTACAGTTAAGACTCGAGCGTGCAACAAAAATACAACTGATCAAATTGACGTGTTTGGGCTGGGAAGGAAAGAAAATAACAACGTTCGAAATG
This sequence comes from Orchestia grillus, assembly GCA_014899125.1. Taxonomy (NCBI): domain Eukaryota; kingdom Metazoa; phylum Arthropoda; class Malacostraca; order Amphipoda; family Talitridae; genus Orchestia; species Orchestia grillus. The sequence goes on along the minus strand of VOMN01045474.1, from coordinate 7,468 downwards.
AAAGGCCATACATTCGTCCTGCGATTCCGTTTCACTACTAAACGCGTTCTTAAGAAAAAGGCAAAACACTCACTCTTCCTCCTCGTGCCCGATGTCATTTCGGACAATGTGAAGAACTGCCGCAACATCCTCGGCCTGAGCCCCGAGGCTTCAGGACACTTCAATTCGATGTCTTTCATTTTAGAAGCCATGTTTTGTTGGCCGGAAATAAAGCAGCTTCCTCCAGTTAGTTATTTTACGAGGGCCAGAGACGGGTCCTGGAGCACAACTGCCCTCCTGGGCTTCTGATTTATCTCGGCGACCGACCTTCATCCCGAAAATTTTCCTCCAATTTCTACAGCGTGGAAACTTTTTGAAAATTGAACTCCTCAATGCGAACGTATTTTTCCATTTTTCTAGCGCAGAATGCTTCACGATTTCGGTCCTTTTCGATTAAACGCTTCCTCGTTGCTTCATAGGACTCAAACGCCCTGCAAGACGGAGATTACGGTCTGCAATTTCTTTTATTATTAAGGCTCAATATTTTTCCTAATGCCTAAAAGTCATTATCGCCATGTTTTATTACGGAGACCAGCAAAACCTGTACCAGAACAGAGAGCTATGAGAAAAGGTACAGGTGCGTTAAATGTCATCATAACGAGGGTCTTAAACATTTTTGTCACGAGGGCTCATTCTCTTGAACGACGTTGAGAGTGTGAAGGCATCAGAACAGGTGATCGCGCTACGGGTGCCAGAGGTGAGAGCCAGAGGAACTTAGTCGCAGTTTGTGTCCGAATTTATCCAAACGATTCTGGCTAAATCCTGATTGCGGCCTGAAACATTTTAGGCCGCTTGGGACAATCAATGGGATTTCCCTGCTGAAAACATTCCATTTTCGACAAAATGACCGCGCAGGCAAGAAAAATGTTCAGTATTGGTGGGCTAGGACAGTGTACAGTACAGGCGGGCTAGGGCAGTGTACAGTACAGGCGGGCTAGCGCAGTGTACAGTACAGGTAGGACAGTGTACAGTACAGGCGGGCTAGGACAGTGTGCAGTACAGGCGGGCTAGGACAGTGTGCAGTACAGGCAGGCTATAACGCAGTAAACAGTTTTAACGTTAAGTTTTTAGAGAAAAACCAGTTTAGAAGGCAGTGTCACCTGCAAGCTGGTCCCTTTGAAGAAAACGAAAACGAAATTTTTAACAAATTTTCACCAGACCGCTCGTGGCTCATAGGGTCATTTTTATCGCAATATGATTCCACTTCTTGGCTTTTTGTTTTCTTAAGGGTTGATTTTCTACACAAACCAGGACCCGTTGAATTATTTCTATAGCAATTTATTTCGAATTATATGATGCATGTTTCTTTTTTATCGTTTCCCAAAAGCTGCTTATCAAGTTTCAAAAACGAAAGTTGAGAGCTCTTTCAAACATTTGAGACCCACACGGAAGAATTCTTAATAGAAGCTCTTACACTAGAGAGTTGCGTATGGCTGCGGTCTTGAGCAGTTAAAATGGTCATTTTGATAGTAAAAATGTGACACAAAACATCACCATAGCAAAGATTTGGGAGATTTATACGTATGAGGTAAAACAGGGATACACAGTAATGTGTTTTTTCAGAGTGCGGAAATGTAAAATCAATAGAAGAAAGAAGTCAATTCAAAGTTCCACGAAATAAATTAATGTATGTTCTAGGTCTCCTACAAGCTCTCTCATGGCCCCAGTCGGGAGAAACACTTTTGACCAAGTTTGACATCGCTGAAGCTCTGTTCAAATTTAAAATGTTTTAGTTCGAGGTTTTCGGTTTTTATCTATCAATTTCCTTAGAAAAAACAGGAGGATGCAGTTGACATTATTAGCTTGCTACACTGATCTGTATCGCTGATACGGACTGCCTTTTCTGACAGTCTCATTATTAGTTTTGGAATACGGACCCGGGAATTTTCTCCTCTTCAAATCCTCGAGAGCGTGACAGAGAGACGGACCAACCAAACAAGCAACATCTGTGTATTAGTATACATTATGGTGGAATATCCAAGGCTGAAGAAAAATAAGTCATTCACCTCACTTCTACTGAAATGCAACCATGATACGATGAGAAAACCCTTATTAAATTTCTGCACTACGTTCTTACAGAAGAGTGTGCATGGTTGCAAACAAGCAAGCAAGACATACGTAATGTTCCATGAGCAAAGGTGGCCCAGAAGTGAATACATCACTTGTATGCCACCTCATCTGCTCCTTCATGTATATTTGATTCCTAGTGCTTAGTAAATAAGTTCATCCAAGTTAAGTTGGTATTTAAAGTCCCATAAACATCGTTAGCTCGTAGTTGATATTATGGTGGTTGCTTAGGAGATGCGTCACATGCATTTCGTTTATTGGCTGCTGTGTTGCCTCACCCATGACGGACTGCATTTATGTTTTGCTTGCCATTTAATATGAATAATTGGGCTATTGCACATAGGTCGTGGTGATTACATTGACTAGTAAAGCTTCAAGCTCAAAGTAATACTGAACTAAATTGACTTGCAAAACGCTCCGAATATCAGCCATATAATATTGCGAGAGAAGGTCGCTGCTTTGGGTCCAGTCATTCATTTTAGGCCCGAAACCTTATCTGCTTGCGGCTTTATTCATTTTGTCCATTTTAAAAAGTAACCAAACCATGAATTGCCATCACATACAGGACTTAAGCGCCTGTAGCCAAGCCACATACTCATTAACATTTAAGAGCACATGAAAAATCGGCGCCCTGGATTTATAATTCGTTTATTCCAGAGAGCTTTAAGATGAACTTAATTGGTTTACCGTCAACGGAAACTGGTATCACCAAGTCACTGAGAAATATTATAAGCATAAGGAAAACTTGTCGTACGGTAATTTAACTTTGCTTGCATGGGGGAAATGCTTAATGTAAATTTATCTTTTCCCGACGTGGAGTAAATTTACTCAAGTTCCTCTCACCTATCTTGACTTTAGGGAAAACTCGAACACGTCCAGGGCACCCTTTGATCCCCACTCATTCCCCCCACCCATATGCTCCTCCCTATTCCCCCTCTGAGGGTCGAAGAGGTAATGCCTGTGCATGGGACAGATCCAGGATGATCTCGGGGCAAATAGAGGGTGCATAAATTGAAACTCGCTCTCTATTTTTTACATATGGAGCGACCAACCATTTTCCTGCCTCTGGTGCCGCTGACAGGACCAAGCCTGACTAAATCTATAAATAAATTTCCGGCCTGCCCGGTTGTCTGAATACTTCCAATTGAACGCGCTCTTTGTTAAATTTCTCGATCCCTACCGAAAAATAAAGATAAAGTTAAAATTTCTTCGTTCGAGAAAAATACATTCTTAACTCGAGCCAAATTCTTTCATGAAATTGCTTAAATTTAGGGGACTAAAGCCCTTCACCACCGCCATTATTTTTTCTTAATATCTGAGAGATCATGCGCCTTCATTCTGAGAATATAACTCATGGTTCTTTATTTTGTTAGTGCAGGTCTTACTGTTGCTGAGGGCAATACATCAAAGCTTAAAGCGATTTTCTGGCAGCCAAAAAGACGAGACCGAGACCAAAATCTGGGCCAGGTCGCCTGAAAGATCCGACTTTATCTCTGGGATGTACACGAGGAACTTTTATTTCGTGGGAGAACGTGTCATTAAATTCTACTACGAAGTCGGTCAAACTCCTAATTCCTTTCCCGTTATTTTTCTATGCCCTTTGTGGCTGAAAGTAAGACGAATCTGAATATGGAAAATTATCATAATAATAACAACAAAATAAAGAGTTAGCTCAACGAAATTCAGGCGTCTAATTTAAGCAACGTCAAAATTTGTCTCACCTATAATTGGTGAGTAATAAATCTTCAATGCTTACAACGCTTCACAGTTTATCTAACTCCTTTGAACTTCAGCTGTGCGCTCAGCGTATGGATACACGGAAATGAGGTGTATATTAACGACTAAATTAATCGTACGTGAGTTTCGTAGTTTTAAAATAAGATAAACTCAGTTAGGCTGCTGAGCAGCCCTTCTGGTCGAATGATATTGAAATGTACGATCAGTTTGAAAACGTTGTATGTATAGAACATTTAGTAACGCGGTTCAGTAATTTTAGCTTAGATATAATGTACAACCCAATCAACTTTACACTATTGAGTAGCCTGTTGAATTAGGTTATACAGTGTACAGCATTTTATTCATAGAAATTGCACGGCCTGCTTAACTAAGTAATAACGCACAGTCATCATCCCACTACATGCAGCACATTCAGCACAGTTATATTTTACAGCCCATTCAATTTAAATATCCTACAGCGTTTAATCGCTCGCACACTAACTCATGATGCTGCGTCTAGTTCTATTTTTCTAGACGATTTAATGTTTATTTCCATTAAACAATGACTTTCTTTAAAATGTGCTGCTACGCTTTATCAACCCACGTTAACCCAAATACACGCGGTGGTTCCTATATATATATATATGCTTGAAAAACTTTGTAACTATATTTGTCTAAGTTACGTTTAAATTTACAGTTGTATCAAAAACCGTACACTTGATGATCAAATTCTGGTTTTCGCTCATCGCCTATATTGAAGCGTATGTCCACTTCTTCTTTATTATCACAATTCATTTATATTATATATTGTAATGTATATATTCACTATATATCCTGCTCTGACTGAAACTGCTCTCCAATTGATTGCACTTTATACACACGTAGGACGACGCAAAAAATGCTTGTTTCGATAACATTTTCCTACGTACTTTGGCAAATTGTTTCGTTGTGTATTCTTTTAAATAAATGATTCAGATTCAGGTCACACCTTCACACATGTAAAATTTTACGATCGGTTTCGGATTTTCGAAAGCCTTCTCTTAAATTCGAATGATTAACATGCTCCAAACGGATTAGTATATTTAATCCTTGCATAATTCCGATTTAACAGAATAATTTGGAAGATCCCGTGCGTCGAGCCGACGTCAACGTATCGAGAATCAAAATACCCCGGGTCACATGGTCCTCTATTATTCTCAAATTTCAAATTAAAGTGTAATTGGAGTTTAAATCGCGAAACATTATCGAATGTGCCATTAAAATCACAAGGAAGGGTACTCGTCAAAAAATAAAAAAGTGAATCCACTGCAAAAATATCAATATTTCCGATGAACCAATATCCTATCAATCTTCAACTTTTCATAGGTAATACAGTCGCAACAAAGCCATCGTTATAAAGCTAGCCAACCATCGTTTCCCTCATGCACACGTCATCAACCCTCGGAAAAACATCGCCCATGCAAAATATCATTCAAGTTGAGACAATTACTGCGAAGTACCCACGAATTATTGACACTGAAGCGTTATTTCATGACGTCAAATTACACCGTACATCATAGGCCAATGATTGCAGCCTGAGCCGAGCTGGCGCGGAAGCGTCCAATTTCAAAGGGACGAAAGAGAAAGACAGGATGATAGATGGCAGAGCTGGTGAGCTCGTCCCACAAAAGCCCCTCTCAGAGAGGAGAGGATCATGCCAATCTAAAGACCACTCTACTTACATGGGCCGCTCTCCATGGCTGTTTACAGGCACACATGGCGGCGGCAGCTCGAGGGAAACTGAGGCAGTTGAAGGCGTGGTCAGTAAAATTAACTGCACAAGTGGAAAAAGATGTTAGTACGAGTGAAAAGAACGGTTTTTTTCTTATAGAGCTTGTTGGGATTTGATGCGTGGCAGACGCTTCATTTGACTGCTGTGCTTGGTTGGCCTTATGTGAATATTGAACTTTGGGTATCTAAAAATACTGTTGAACTTTTTTGCTAAATGATACATTTGGAAAACGTTATTTAACATTGTCATTGAGCTACGCTTATCTAACATGACGCTTTGACTCCTTGTAAGTTACATGTAGGACCATTGGACGTTTTTGTTGAACATTAAATCGTTCAATATCATTTATTCAAAGCTAGCAAAAAAAATTTTGTTTGTTTTAACACTCTACAAGTGAATTGAGTTTTGTTCATATAGTATAACTTGTAGCATATCGTACTCCTATAAAGTCTAGCTGTTGGACGCAGGGCTCAGCCATCATCTCGCCACACAATATTCAGCAGACCATCGTTCCTCGGAAAAAATATTTCATCTTTTCATTTCATCGGCATTTCAACAGGCACGCGTGGGAGGAAAATGGCGTAATTGTTTAATATCATCCTCGTGAATATTCAACTGGTTTACAACCCCCACGATGACCCCAGCACAATTCCCTTAAACACTGCCACAATCCTCATCCTCACCTCACCGCNATCTGTTTATCCCACTACTACTCCCCCTTTTACCCGACCACTATCCCCAATCTCACCCCTCCACAACCCCCTACTTATTCCTCCACTACTCTCCATCCTTACCCCACTACAAGCCCCTGTTTACCCCACCACTACCCTCATCCTCATCCCACACCACAACCCCTACCCTCACGCCACCACAACCCTCCCCCCACTGGGGCGAGAAAAAAGCCTGTACTTCGTTAGAAAAGCCTCCCGGTGCTGCTCTGCAGTGCTCAGGTGGGCACCAGCATGCAAATATGCAAACATCAGCTCAAATAACAAACAATTAATTATTCAATTCATTTACAAACTGACGTTGCCCGTCAGCACCACAGCTCGCACAGACCCCTTTGGCACGTCCCTCAACATGGCACACATATTACCACATGGCACACATATTACCACATGGCACACATATTACCACATGGCACATAAAAATAGTTCACACACATTACCACCACACCCATAAAAAACACAGCACAATTACTGATGTCAATTAAAGTTAGTCAAAATTCACGTGTGATGCAGAAAGTCTTACGCTCTCACCCTCGACGAGCCTTGGCTTCGTTTGTTTTTATTTCCTTTTAAAAAGTTCGACGCAAATATTCAGGATGATGCGACTCGGAGTAACTTGTACTGGTGTGACCTCATGTTACATGTATTCAAGATGAGACGACTCGAAATACCTCAGTAACATGTACTGGCGTGGCCTCATGTTACAAATTGAACACAAGTATCGCACAAGCCCACACTCCTAGGAGTATTCACGGAACGGTGGCGACTGACCAAGCAGCTGGTTTTGGACTCTATACAAACCCAACCATCGAATGGTGACGTCAATGTACTCGGTAATTTTTTAGACTGCATTCATTCCGAGCAAGCGAACGTCGTATGAATCACAGTAATGACACAAAGGGCGTCGCCAATTTGACACAATGAAGGCTTGATTGAAGTGAGGATTGTAGCTGATGAGTTGTACATGTCATGGGCAGTTCGCTCTATTACACAGACTTAACACAGTTCGTCGTAACGCCTTCAATTCCGAGTATTTCAGTATTATATCACTACGGTGGAGTTCCAGGAATTCGTGTTGAAGTTTATGATAATATCAATTATTCGAGTGAGTGAGTACAACACTCATTGTGACTCCCCCATAACCCCC
>VOMN01045469.1:0-17894 GCA_014899125.1 Orchestia grillus | reverse complement strand
CGTCTCAAAAAACGTTCAGTAATTACTAAACAAGGGCCTATTTAGAGTACAGTAAATTTATACTGTGTAATTATTTCGAGTCTGTATTCGATCAAGTTTTTTGCATTTTAACAATCCGCATTGGAAAAATTATTCTCCAGAGAATAAAATTATTATTCCTGACCCATGCATTAGCCCGATATTACTTTCAATATGAATAAATGCCTACAGAAGAATTTTCGAAAACGATATTGATGAAATAATCAACATCAACAAATGATAAATCATTTACTAAATATTAGTAAAATGAAGGTTAATAATTAATGCAGTTTCTGTTACGTTTGACAACATCTGAGACACGATTGTTTCTTGAATCTGTCAGTATTTTAATCATAGTAGCTGAGACAGATCCTGACGACACTTCTATGGCACTCCTGAGGGGACACAATGGAAGGGATCGTTCTTGAGTATCTTGGGGACCGAGCGACTTTGAGGTAGGTAGGGCTTCGGAGTTATTCTGATGACTGCAACTTCATTAAAAATATACCATGTGTACTGAAGATGAACCTGAAATTTATGCCGGTGCCTTTATTGTGAAGTTGAGTGGACAAAAGAATACGAACATTGAGAACCACGCTTCTATCATAAGTATTTCTTAAAACGAATATAACTTTACTGAGCGTCACTGCTGAGATCGCTGAGGTAAACTTCACTGGCGATCGCCGGGTAAAATAAGGGAATAATAATTACCTATAGTTTGCAAAATTAGGTTCAACTCTGTCAAAAGCGTTGACGCGTTACCTTGAAAGCGCACTGAGGGACGATATTGTTTAATTGCGTGCACTGAATGTAACATTGTTCTCAAATGTTAAGCTTGGTAAACCTGCTGTATCAATAGCTTTTATATTTAAACAAGTTAGTAATTTGGTTCACGTTGCTTCTCTAAATTTGCACCAAGTATTTGCTGTTGCAAATATTTTGTTTTCAATGTTGTAAGGAGGGGAATATTGAAGGATCTGTCCTCAGGAGGGCATATAACAGGCAATCGGGTTAGGTTAGTTAAGTCTGTCTGTCATATACTATAGGGACTGGCATCCTTCGGAGGCTTTGTTAGGTTACCTCAGCTATAGATAGACCTTCAGAACTTCTATCTTTCGTTCCCATTGTGCTTTTATTCCATTTTTTCGTACCTTCTCCTTTATCTTTTTTTGTCTTATTTTCCTCTTCATTCTTAGCTGGCTGTTTCTATCCGCAGGAAATCTGTATGGAAACACAAGTTTTGCATAGGAATCGAGAGTCGAGCTTTAACTTGCCGCTTGATCCTATATTCCTCCTGACCACAGACCACTCATCTTGCGTCTCCATGTTTTGGTGGCGTACACGCTCCGTAGCCATGTTACATGTAACTCTCATCAAAATCAGCAATACCTGTTGCAGGAGTCATTTGCATGAGCTGTTTCGTAGTTGCGTTCTTGGTATTTTTATTTTATCTACAGTGCCGTCTAAACAACATTGTTCGTTCATGGTGTCGATGATTAATTTGTCAACATTGTTAACAAATTTTCATTGCTTCGAGATGTTAACTGTACTGCTGCGCCATTTCTGTGACTAGATCCTTTCTCCTCCAATATGTTTTGACGATGTGATCGAAAATATTCTTCTCGGTTAATGTCCTTGTCTCCATCGTTCAGAATCTTTACCGAGCGAGCACTACCGAGCGGTGATGAGAGCTTTTGTAACGGAAGCCCAGGACCTGCAGTTGTTCCTAGCTACCGTGGCCGAGGGGAGCAGATTTTTGGACGCCAACGGCGACCTGCTCTCCTCACAAAACGACCTGGATCAGCTCCAGAGACAGGACTGGGTGAGAGCGCTAATTGTGATTGTGGCAGTAACTTCGGTGGCTCAGGTATGCAGATCTTAAAGATAGTATTCTTCTGTGAGCAAATGTTGTATCCAACGCGTCGTCCAGGGGCAGAATTGGATGGGCAGGCTTAGAGGCGTAGACTTGGGGTCGGAGAGCGACTGAGAGTTTAATATAAATATGCTGGAAGTAAGGCGTGCGGGAAGTGTGTTTGAAATGGCATGTATTGATTGTAAAATATGATGAGGATGAGATGTTTATTAGAGTAGATAGTAGAGTTATGGAGGCTTGGACGTATTGAGAGAATAAGCGAGCAGCACCTACTCCTGAAATAAGTACACGCTATTGTTAAGTTCTATAAAGGCTGACATATAAAACTTCAACGTGGATATGGGGATAGAAAGTTGAAGATAGAGGTAGTGCTGAGTGATTATGATTCAAGTTCCGATATCGCGCGAATTAGAACCATAGATCCAATGGACAGAGATACGTGCGAGCGAGCCATCAAATCACGTACTTAATGTTCGCTCATGATGAGTTAAAGTGCGATGGTAAGAAACATCTTTGATATAGCGCATAAGTATTGACGACAGGTGCTTCACCTTGCCACTAACTTCTCCAGAGCTCTTTCTGGATCTAATATTCAGGGTCCGGCGGTGTTGTAGTTTGTCTAAATCTTCAAATACGTCTGCACGCCGGAAGTGAACTGCCGCGACGCGTTGCGTGCACTTTTTCTGAAGTAGAATTAAATGTTTTGTAGAACGTAACGCAAAAATATGAATCGAGTTAATTAAAATATTGTGGAAAATTTACAGAACTTTTAAAGCGGCAACCTTATCCTCAGACCAATTAAATATATTCAACCTTACGCGACATGTAGAAAAAGAGTAAATGGGTATAATTGAGGGAGAGATGTATTTTTATATTTGAGTGGGTCTCTGAACGAGGTCTGTAGCGGATCAATTGATTGGCATTTCTCGTCAGTTTTCCCTTGAGTCGTTTAGAGAGCCTCGAGTTCGAGTGTTGCTATGTTGTATTTGTCTACACCATTCTACTATCTTGCCTCTCAGAGAATGATGCTTGCGACCTCTATGCAGGTAATGGTGACTACTTCCATGAGATTGAATTACGTTAAAGTATAGCTCACGAATTTCTTGATAGCATGTGCAAGAGTAATCTTTCGTGTGCATAAGAATTCAATTCCTATAGCATTAACAATTGATTTTGTTTGCAGGCTGTATTATGGAAGCAAGTTATGCTACAGTTGAGAGAAGGCGTCAAGTTAAAGAAAGTTAATTACTCCAAAACGCCCCTCGAGTACACCCTAACGCCTTATGAAATGCTTATGGAAGATATTCGTTCTAGAAGGTGAGTCATTTTTTGTATCCATCAAAAGTCTTCGTCCTATTTTTCTACTTCGGATGACTAGTTCATTCATCAGCTGTGGGGAACATAAATGTTTTGGAAGGTAGAGGATTCTCGATAAATTCTTGAGATTTAGAGGAGTTTTATTCATTGTTCTTGACCATGAGAGGGGTGTTCCGTACAGACGCGATCGCTCATCCTTGCATTTTGCTGTCGTGTTGAGCAAGAGCTACAAGAGGCGAGATTCGATTCTTCACTGGGCCACTATGCGGTCTGGATGACCGGTTCTGTGTGCTCTGAGTTCGTTTCAAAATGATCGGTTTTAGTTCTTACGATTGTAAATAACCGAACAGAATATCACGTTCAATTCATGGAAAAATAGTTGGTGATCAATACTTCGCAACTGCTGGTCCTTCATCTGAAAGTGAATGCATTCAAAAATTTCTTGCGTTATGTATGCTGGGATTTTGCTGTCACCACCATCTTTCTGCGAGAATTTTGTTTGGTATGTAAACAAAGTGGCATTCAATTCTTTTATCAACTGAATTTTGCTCGCCATCAGAGAAAAGCATTTATGAGAGACACCACAATACGTGGAATTATTTAGTCACAATGTGGTCCTAGGCTGGGATCATGGGCCTACTTTAGTGCGCACTTATTGTAGAATTGTGTATCCAAAAGGTTCCGTTTCTTTCATCATCAATGGTTCCAGTTCTTGAGATCAAAATATTTGCCTGAGAGAGATGAACCGAAGCGACGCTCCCAGAAACGGAGGAAAGACACTCGTTCTCAGTGATTCCTGAGTTTTTCTGATTGGAAGAAAAGAACCTGCGCCCTGTAGGGTGGTGGTTGTGGAGCCAGCACGGCTCAGTTTTGTTGTCATCGAAGCTTTTTGTTGTTTGAGATCGCCTAGTCAGTACAGACAACAATGCTTTTGGAATATTGCTCCTGTAAATCTTTGCACTACTATTAACTAATTTCCTTCGGAGTATGAAGAAAATCACATTGCTGAGCTTATGGAGTTTTGCCTCCTTAACACCCAAAAGTTTCCTTAGAAGTTAAAGGAGACTTCAACTCGGGACACTAGCATAATTCTGGGATACGCTCCTCTCCTTAGTTCACTCGATCCGTTTCTTGAGAGGTGGGACGTGCGGCTGTTGCTGTAGTGCGGGCACGTCTGTGGTTTGTACGGTAGGCCTCTGTGTGTTGCTTTGCTGCTTATGGGCGTAGAATTGCCGCGATGTTGCTCACAGGGCTCTCATTACTGTGATGTATCGTGCATAGGTCCCTCAATAGGGGAATGTTTTCCTGCTCACGTTTCCTTCGTTTGAGTTTCTCACCGCCCGCTGGTGCCGCTCTGGTGTGATGGTGACCGCTCGAAGGAGAATGGCGGCCCTATACCTGAGAAGGACGTTGAATCGTGTATCATTATTCAATGTGGTCGTTGGGATGCACTGAATAAAAAATAAAAACATTATAGTTAGTGATAGAATGTCATGTGTTGTTCTTTCCTCTAAATAGTTCGCTTGTTAGCTATAAAATTGACGAAGCATGAATTAAATATTACCTTGAAACTGAGATAGTCGTAGCTGTGTTAATCCTAGTGTTTAGTGATAGATGTCATGGATCGTTTGTCCTTGTGTATCGTTTTTGTTCGACTTTCATTTACGTGAGCTTTTTTCGTTTTTTTCAACGAGTACTCGTCTTTTTTGTTTTCATTCACTTGTTTGATATGACGGCAACTTCTTTCTCATACACGATTGAGTTTGTGTATTCTCTCGAGTTTCATAGCCTTCCTGTGTTCCAAACTAGACGAGAAGTTGCCGATTGTTTTCAAATGATTGTTCCTGGTGTGAGCATGCATGGGTGTGCATCTGACGATAGAGCTTGGCTGTTCTCACTCGTGTCCTGTTGCTGTCGGTTTGCAGAGCTAACGTTTGGATAACCTGAATAAAATTTTCAGTTCCTTGTGAGCCAGTTCGTGGGTCCTTCAGTGCCCGTGGGCGCGCTAAATTATCAAGTTTGTGCACGTTCTTGGATCTGTGGAATGAATTTTCCTTTAAAGTTTTTGGTATTTACATGCGTACCTAATGGCGTGATGGGTGGACGCTCGACTAACTACTGTTTTCTAACGAAGTCTGTTTTTATCTTCAGACACGTGCTGTGATCGTGATGAATATTATCTATTAAATTCAAGTTAATTATCTCATCACTAAATACTTCAACGATTAATTTGTGATTCCAGCGGGCGCTCAAAACTCTGTTTAAATTACCAAAGAACTGCTCAAAATGCTTTAATTAGGTTCTGGCACTATACGCTTGTTATAAATGCATTTCCATACCAATGTTGGATGGAATCTTCGAGTGAATACTTTTACTTTTTTTAGATGTATTCCGTTTGCAAAAGTGGGGGACACAATTATTCGTCAATATTTGAACAAGATTTGCGAATGTATGTATAGCCGACTGCTATGCAAGGGAGATGACAAAGTCTGAGGAGGATTCTAGCATGACGAGTGACATTGGTCCATCGCCATACCTCGACTTCAACCTTCAAGAAAACTTGCCGCTCTTAGCGCCCGGCCACAGCAGCAGCTGACAAAGCAGGCCCACGTACCGTCACTCCTGTTTTCTTTGTTATCATATTCGATTTTCTCTGGATTATTGACGCATTTTCAATCGACTCGGGTAACTGCGAGGCCACTGCGACACCTCCACAAAGCTGCCGCAATACTTTAACAAATTTACTACAGTATCTTCTCGAAACTACTAGAATACTTTTACAAAACTACTACAATTATTTCACAGAACTGTTACAGTACTCTCACAAAACTACTGCAATTTGATTACAAAACCTCTGCAATACCTCTACACAAATGCTAGAAGATTTTGAAGAAGAACGGTTGTACCTTTACGATACCGCAACAACATACCCTTCCTGTGATGCAATTTTTACTAAAGTTATTCGCGTTGAGATGCAATGTCGACAATCTTACACCCTTATCAGTTGCGTTACGTAGGGACGAGGGCTGAGTATAGAAAAATTGATCTTCCTCATGTTGAATAATTTAGTAGCCCGTGATATTCATCTGTATTCATTATGTTCTATACTGAGATACTGAAACACGTACTATGATATCAATATATTATGTTTAGCTCGGTATGTGCACGGAATATTATAGCTTTATAGTTAGTTGTGCAGCTCGATGTTCCTCTGATATTTGAGAAACGGGAGTCTGTTCTCTCCAGGTTAGTCTTGTATGTTCAACGTATAAACAATTAATTTTTTTAAGTTCGTGTACTGTGTTATTTTCAGAGAAACTTTTCGTATGATGAGAACCTAGTTGGATTAATATCTTGATTTGTCTGATATGTGTACAGCAGAATTGCATGTTATGTTGAAATGACGCAGCATTTCGTAAAATTACAATGCATGATGATACGGCATTGCTTGCATGGTGAAGTAGCGCCTAATTCGCATGGTTGTATGCTCGACCTCCCGTCGCGCTCCGAGTGCTCTCGAGCTCACCTGCTCCAGGGAAACTGCTGGATGTGACTCGCTGGAGTAAATCAAGTAACTGAACTTGAACGAACTTCATTCAGGTGAAGCTTGTAGTTCTACAATTATCTCACAAATGTCAAGCATATCCTCCACCTCGAGCCGAACGACCCAATTGTGTAAAATAAGTTTAGTTCGTTCAAAAACTTGCTTGATGCATGACTAGTAAAAGTGTAAGCAAGCCTGTTCTTTTAACACCTTGGTGTACGATGCAAAATTTGTGGGGTTTTAGCTTTCTTAAATTACTAAAACGAACATAGGAATTAATAGTTTCCAGATATGAACGTCAACAAAGCTAAAGAGTTGACTTCTTTCGATTCGTACTTGCGTTTCTTGCATTAATTTCTTCGATGTTCGTTCTAATTCGCGTTGCCACATCAGACTGCGCAGCTGAGATCATCTTTTGGATCTGTATTATCCATGCATTGGTAGTTAAGTAGTCTGGTGGTTAGGTCGGCTGTTGAGCGAGGCAAAATTTTCCGCGTACAATAGGTTTAATGATTCTTCAACTACTAGTCTTGTGTTACTGTATTGTCAAGTTTTCATCAATGATGTTAAACCGGACATGCGTCAAGGTCTGTAGCAGTCATATATTGGGCCAATGAAAGCAAAACTTTATTTTTTTGTTCGGAAAACTTGTGGTAAGTAAAATAATTGCGAGAAAGTGTTTGAGTCTAGGAATCATAAATATTAACGCAAAAATTTAAAGTTTCTGGGCAATTTTCCTTGAAACTCTTTGATCGCTAAAGTACTTGAATTTTTTCTCGATGAAGATTGGAAAACGAAACAAAAGGCAGTCCTGAATGCAATGAAGACTTTGGTTGTCTCCGCCCTCTTATTTGTAGTTGGAGTTTAATTTTACTGGAGATGGCGGAGACGAGCGCTTTTACTCCGGAAGGGTCCAGATATGTTTTAACAACACTTGGACCCCTGTGACTATTTAGATGGCCTAATTTTGTGTTTTATTGAGTATTTAACCAAAGCTTTCTTGATCTACGTCTGATAGCTTAATTTTAGTATTGTTTATTTGAACTTTATTACGTCTATCTGTCTCTATAAGTAGACATTATTTTATACGACAAGGGATGGCCTTAAAAATAATTTCTCACCTAATTTGACGTACATCTTTTTCTCTGGTTCATTTCTTAACTATTGGAGGCATAGTTGGATTTTTTCGGTGTATGTATTCTGCCTTTCTTACTGCCTCTCTTTCCATTGCTCATGTAGGTTACGAGTAAAATAATCCCTGTTGATCTGTCTCACACTACTCTGTCGTTAGTTTAATTTGAGATTCGCTTAAATTAACATTAGCTGATTTTCGTAGTTGTATTCTCATGGCTTGCACCAGCTTCTTGCGGAGTAGTAGGTAGCTATTGTGAGTTGTCGCTTTGCCTCGTTTTCATTTTTTAAAATAATATCCTGTTTTTGAACAACTTCAAATTTCCACATTAAACGAATAAAATTATATATTATTTGAAAAAATGTATGGATCCGTCCCGATAAGATTTCTTTTATGAACATATGGTCGTGGACTCTACCTGAAAAAGCTCTCAACATTGGCGAAAACTTTTTATTTCATGATACTTTCATGCTACATTTTTCATTTTAATTTCGTGCATTGCTTGGAACTAATACTTACGCTTGGCAAGAGGAAGCAGGGTGTTCGCACACGCCCCTTGGAGGCGGAGACTGTTCATGGGGATCCTTTTTCTCCCGCAGGTATTCTCCCAACACGAGCCTCAGGTCCCTGCGCCGGTCACAGCATGCGCTTCTCTAGAACATTTTATTTTCTAGTTGTCTCTCTGTAACTTGTGCTTAGCATTACACAGCTGTCACCACAACATCGCTCAAGACCCTCGGACGCTCTTTCATAGATGCTAGTTGTACACATCCCGTGTTTGGATTAAGTTTTTCTCTCTCGTAGCCGGAATCATTCTTATTTTTTGTATTTTTTAGTGTTGCTTTGTAATTGCCGGTGCCCCACTACCCTTATTTTGGAGTTCGTGTTATGTTATTTGTATCTATTGAGAATCATTTCAGTTTCCTTGTGTACAACCTTCATTATTCTTCGCAAGTTGTGCGTGTTGTTTTAGCTATTGTAAATACTGGTATCCAACAGCGTGCTTTCGATTCATAGTCGTTGTTATTGCTAAATTTTCATTTGATGTTTTCTCAAACCTAGTGATTAAGCCGAACTGTTGCGGTATTTCACTTTCGAATATGTAATACTTAGATGGAAAAATGCCTATTTTTCTACTGGCAACATTTCAACTTGAGCCATCAAACGACGAGTATCGATGAGCTGAGCCCCTCCTCATGCTCTGAAGCCGCGGGCTACTCATGAATATTGTTTAGGTGGAGTTGTGGAAAATATAATGAACAAAGGAAAAATGTACATAATGTATAGAAATTATTTAAATTGCCCGCTGCTAAGTTGTATCAGAATTGTGAAATCTTAAGTTGGAGTACTGATGACAAAGGTATGCTCCACATTGATACGTGACCTGACTATATCGGGAGGCAGTCCTTCTTTCCTCCCACTGGCAGTGTTGCCACTTTCTTGGTAAGCGCGCTGTCATTTCGGCTCGCATGGTTCAGTTTGGTTTTTTGGTTTGTGTTCCTCTTCTGGTTGGGTGTCAGGTTTATTTTCCGCTTTTTTGCTTTTAATTTTACATGCAGCTGGTTTTAGTGGTGGTTATAATTCTCTGTATCGCTCTCGGTCCATGGTGTCAAAATTTAATGCTTCTGAATTATACGTTTTTCTCATTAATATGCACGCTAGGCAAGTCGACAATGGGAATTTTTACGATAATAATTCGTGTTATCAAGCTCGGCTTACACCTTATTCGTCCTCAGTGCCTGTCTTCCTTCTCATCCTAGTCATCTGAGCTGACCCGCCAAGTTGCGTGTGTCCGTCTCTCTCTCCCTCAAATATTCGTTTGCGGCTCAATGTATAAATTTTAGAGATGAGGCAGCAGATACGCGTTTTATATCCGATGAAAAAGAACGGAATTCACTAGTTTTTGAATTTAGTTGTTTACTGAGATCTATGCTCATACACGTCTCTTGGAGGCGAGGGTCTTGAGTTGCTCTATTTCTTCCAACGAAGAAGGTATTTACATCAAGCGGAGCGGAGTCGATATAAGTCTCATTCTCAAGATTCATCATAGCACTTTCTGGCTTGATTCCTTGAAGAATCTCGTATTATCGTTATTAATAATTCTTGTTCTTTTCATTCCATTTTTCACGTTTAATCAATGAGTCGAGCAGCTAATTTGGTACAATTATTCACGACTAGAAGATCTCATTTGAAATTGTTGGAATATGACATTCACGACGATCATCTGGTCGACTCGGATTGTAACCCTGAAGAATGTGTTGCATTCGTTGGGAGTGTCTGAGTCTGTGTTCGGTTCGCTCTGCATCGTGTCTGTGTTGAGCATCCCTTAATTCATGCCCCCTCATACTACTACTGCTGCTGCCTTCTTGCCCACATGCCAAGCGTTCATCCTCCGCATGGTTCGCACTCTCGTCTGTTGTACGATTATATGTTCTCTTTCTCTTCAGGCTCAGTTGTTTTTTCGCGTTGATATCTTATTTAAGTTATGAAATTGTTTTATTTATTCTATGTTAAGTTGCCGGTGTTTATTATTATTACTCATTTACGTGTTGTTTTGGTTTTATTTGTTTGAATTCCCAAATTTCAGTTTTATTTTCTTCTGTGTACCAATTTTATTTTGTTCTCGAAATCTCTCTTGGATCCTATGGAATGTTTTCGTCTCATTGAAATACTCCTTGCCTCGCCCCCTCCCTCCCTGCGCGACCTGCCCCTCACCCCCCCAGGTATACCCTCAACAAAGTCATGGTCAACGGAGACATTCCTCAGAGGGTCAAGAAGGATGCTCACTCCATCATCCTCGATTTCATTCGCTCTCGACCGCCCCTAAAGAAGGTGAGTCTCACAAGCGTGTGCTTTTGAAGCTTGCACAGTCTAGGGTTTCACAGGAGCATCTCTTAGCAGTGGTCTCCAACGTGCCGGACGAGTTCAGGACAGCTGATGACGGTTGGGGCAAAAATTTCGATTTCGATTTTAGTTTTTTTTTTCGAGGAAGTAAACATTTTGTACGGAACGTAACATTTCAGATGTTTTTTGAGTGAAGACTTTTTTTGGGGAGAGGTACAAATTAAAATCAATCGTATTGGCCACCCAAGCTTTGGCTGTTTATCGCCTTTCAACGAGACGCCAAAAAAGTTAGACTGAGTAGTCGTTTTATATTATAGGATGTTCCGGTAAATTGCACACTATTCCAGCTGCAAGGTGTGGTTGCTGAGCCGCTCACGGGTGCGTAAATGAACAAACCCTTGGAGGCTGGTGCACAAATTTGTATGTACAGCATTAAGAATGATTCCAAAACGTTATCAGTCTTGCTGCAACATGGCACGATGTGCTTGTTGTGACATTTTTAGGTTTCTATATGTTTTATGTATTCGCTGTTTCTTTGTAACTGTATCTCAATATGAATCTCAAATTGCAGGAAATATGAGCCTAGAAGTTTTAAATAATAAAAGATAATCTATCATTTTTTATGCTTTTATTTTCTTTCACAAAAATATTTATTGTAAAGGTTCTTTTGATCCAGGGAGTAGTATTTGTTGCTGCATCGATTTTAATCATTAACGTGAAATACACTCGAATTAAATATAACAATGTTTGACAAATATAACTTTGAAGCAACGCGTATACCTAGTAAAAAAATGTTTCGTGTTGAAAATGTACCATTTGCAACAGAATTTAGTCATAATGTCATAGCTATGTCTAGAATGACTTTTGCGACTAACATTTTATCGAAGACCAAAACATTACAGTGTGATAAGTTTTATTCTTATTTAATATTACTTTTGAATTAGTTTTGCGTAATCTCTATTCCAGAAGTCTCTCACAGCGTTTCAATTGTTTCATTTATCTTCCCATTTCGTATCGTTTAGGCGTCAGAGCGAAGATTGGCCCCCAGACGTTGTCGCTCTACGCCCATGGAGGACCTGATGCGGAGCATACGACAGGAGCACAGCTTACGACATGTGCAGACCCCCACCCGGCCCAGAAGTGGTGAGTACTCATGGCATTTACGACATGTNGCCCACCCGACCCAGAAGTGGTGAGTACTCTGATGACATTTACAACATGTGCAGATGCCCACCCGACCCAGAAGTGGTGAGTACCCTGATATTAACCTGTGCTGACGCCTCGCTCTTAAAAGATGTGCAAGCACTATGATATATTCTACAATATCGGGCGGAATCAGACGTGTATGCTCGCCCAGAAAAATTGAGTGCCTTTATGACGACATTTGCAAAGTCTACCGCCCTCTCGCAGATAAATTGAACACTGGTAAACCGAGAAGGTATGTGAGCGTTGTTATTCATTACATTTCAGAGCGTATGTAATATACTTCAACTAGAATGTGTGCACATTACAATTCTGTTCAAACTAGCGCGTACCTTACTTTTATCCCAAGAAAGTATATCGTGTTTTTATGAGTAAAATTGATTGATTAAATTCATTTTACTGTCTGTCCGCAGCGCTTGCACGTCAGTAGAGTAGTAGATATCCCCGCTGCAGCAGGGAAGAAAAATATACAACGGATTTTACAGCTGCCCTTTTAGGAATGCCCTCCTCGCATTATGTTCCTTTCATTGCATGACTTTGCGCTGATTCTGGGTTATTTCCTTGGTTATTTTTGCCCAAATTCAACGCGACATATCCTAGATATATTTTCAGTAACTCTGCGTTAGGACTACTCCAATAAACGGACTGCAGACAGAGCGAAAACTCGTTTTCGTAGCGACAGAATTTGAAGCAAGCTCCTTTTACCTTTTGCTTTTCGTTGTGTGATGACAGATTTTAAAAACTAACGCAAACGTTTGACTTCATTTCTGTTATTAGTTATACAGGTTATTTTGACTTTCATATTTAGGAGCTGTCTGTTGTTTTGAATTCGTAGCGTTCCATTTTGCTCACATGAGATCTTTCTTCTTTGAACTTGTATCTTTGAATTTGTATTTTGTCTGTTCTTGCGAATTGAGAATAAAAACTAAGGTCAAATCTGGTACATTTTAATTCTGGAATGTCGCATGTATTTTATCCCACGTAAGCGTTTCAGGTAAGCTGTGGTACTTGAAAAATTACTTGTAAATACTGCAGTATATACATGTAATCTTGACAAAATTGGAAAAAAATGATCATTCTTCCAAAATGGGGTAGATCGCAATAACATAAATTTTGAACAGCAGTGAACGCGTTCAGGAAAACAGTTTCATTGTAGAAAATTACGGGCAGTACACTACTATGCATGCGACCGTTTGATTCACATTTTATCGGTCATGAGTTGGCCTCTGTAATTATAATGTGACACTGGTTAGGTACGTCACGTGACTCAGCTTCATTGTGGTCGGACACCCTCCGTACGTCCGAGTATTTCCGAGATTTTCACTTTTGGACAAGTGCTGCACATCATTAGTATCTTCTCTTGTTCAGTTGGCGCCCTCGCGTTAATTGGCTGAAACAGAAGTTGATTGCGTGTTCATTTTTGCAGCGCTCTCCCATCTTGTCCAGTTGCGCCTCACTGCCGCGCCTATTCTGGCTCTGGCGGGTGGATCCATTATATTTGTTCAACCTATTTACAGTATGATAATGAGTTGTAGAAAGATGTTATTAGATGAGATCCGCGCCAGAATACAGGATTTTTTCATGAGGAATGACTGACCTTCCAAAGCCAGATTCTGCGTTATTTTATGATTGTTGCTCATTAATATGCGAGTAAATGGCAGGCGAGTATATTGAGTTTACTTTACCTGCTTTAGTTACGCCGTCATTCTTTTATTGTCAGTCCCAGTGTTGGTGTTTGTGCAATGCGTTACCTTTGAGTATCATATTTCGCCGGAATATTGCCGTAACTCCGGCATTTATGGACTATTTTAGGCGGAATCGTCCAGTGCTATTTGCGCTTGAGCTAATTGGAAGCATTCTTTCCTTGCATGGAAGATGCTTTGTTGCTGCAAAAATAGTATGCAGTTTGATGATAGAGTACGTTTCCATGAGTTCAAACAAACATGCTTTCCAAATTAAGTTGCAGCTAACATTTTCGTTTTCTTCGTTAATACGTTTCATTTCGGATAAATAAGACAGTTATGACTTAATAAACATGAAAAGTAATTACTACCGATCAATGCTCAATTTTTTAGACTTTTACTCGTTCTCGAGTGAAATGTGGCTAACGCGGGTAGTTACAACTTTCTTCTCCATTTTTGATCTCCCTCAAGTGCTGTGGATGTCGGCTTACAGCTACGCTGACCGTCTACCGGATTGTCTTCATTTCACATTTCTTAGTCAATGACACTAGTCAAATTTTCGTTTCCATTAGGCACTCAGTTCCTCCACCAAAAGGCCGTTCCAGCGGATGAAGTCGAAAAGTTCTATTTTATCACATCTGATACTATTACTTAATTTTCTAACTTTATTTTTATGTCGACGTACTTGAAAGCTGTTTATTGTTGGGAGATTTGCTGGATTTTACTTGTTATTGACCGGACACTTACGCTGTTCAGCTAAAGTGTTTCAGCCGTCATCGACTGGCCGCTTCAGCCATGTAGCTGTAGTGTTTTTAGCGGTTTTCGGATCCTGGCCCGTTTTTTTCTGTTACGGGTACCTTGAGTTAACGACGCGCCACTAACAACAACTGCACGAGCCAAACCATTATTTTGGTAAGCAATAAATCTTCCGCAAGTTCAATGAAACTGAACTCGGCTGTGGCTATTAGACGCGTCTGGAAGAGCGAGACCTCGACCTTCGGTCGCTAGAACGCGTTCTACATTCATGTGCCGTGCACGAAACGCGCGCCTCGCAAGCAGGCGATGACCTCCGTAGAGTTCACACTGATACTCGGCGGCTGAGCGGGACCTTGGAATACGAACGTCTTCGTACACCTATGAATCAGGGGCCTACATTCTCATTACGTTCCCTTTAAAGTAGATCTCATCTAATACTGTTGTTTAGTTTTCGTATTATATTCACCTTAAAGTATACAATGAGCATCCCATGCCATGATAATACAGCGATCTGAGTTAGATAGATTTCACGGTGGAAGTTTGGAATTATTTCCTTCGCGAAAAGTCTGGGGTTTGGTGTGTTTTATCTGCATTATGTGCTCACTTTTTTCAGCAATGCTATTCATTGAACACGTCTGGCCGTGAAAGTGCGATCTTGTGCATCAAAACGGAACTACCCTGAAGGTGTGTTTAGTATGACGCAGTGGGTCAGGGTTGAGATTATGCTAAATTTTGTTGTTACTTTTATATTCTTCACACTTGACTTATAGAGGTGATTACTAATTCTTTTGCACGGAACATGCATCGTTCACTTGAAAGTCTGTTAAAGTCTCTTTTTAGGTCGACTTTCCGAAGAGTGAATTCGGTAGAAACAACGCAGCTGACCACGATTTCACCTGCTGCCCCTTCTTGGGGTCTAGAGCACTTGTCTGCCGACAGCAAAAGTTCTCAGTCGCTTGCTTTATGCACGGACATTTTAAGCGAATGTAAGATAATCTAGCCGTTAAATGCAGTTGAAATATATCTTTTCGAATATTTTCTGAAATAGAAATGATCCATTTTCATATGGGTTGGACCCGATCTCTGTGCGGCAAATTTCTCATTAAATATCATTGCAAAACATTTTGTTCTGCCGTTTCTATCATTTTGATAAATTACAGCATACAGTCCACTTTTCCTATTTGGTGGTGTAAATTTTGTTTCAGCTATTTACGGGCTTCAAAACAGCATTGCAGCACTGGCCGTGCCGCACCAATTTGCAGAGAGCCTCTGAAGTGCCCTCCCGTACTTGTAGAGCTTGTCGCGTCTGAAGTTGTGTCGCGTCTGAGGTCGTGTGTTCAGTCAGGCCTTGAGTTATGCTCAGAGTGGCGGCAGCATTACGTCACAAAATCCTGCATCTGATCTACCTACTTTCTCGTGGGAGCCAACCTGGCCATTTGTAACACTGACGCACGTCATACCGAGAATTGCTCCAGAATGCTGAGTATCGTATGACGGCGATCAAAAAAGGTACCGAATGCTGTATTTTCAGATGAAAGTGTCATTACATGAGATGTGATGACTCAAGGTGGCGGAACGTGCACTCGTTATTGACGCGAGCCTTGACCTCGGCGGCCCCGGCTTGAACTGCCCCTCAGCAGTTCCACAAGCGCTGTTCGTTTGCCCGAGAAAAATAAAATAAAAACGGCTAAATAGAAACCGAGAAAATTGCCGTGTATTCCAAACACAGAAATGAAACCTCCGAAATTTTTAGTATTTGCTTCATTCTGTGAGGAATATTTGCTTCTCATTAAAACCGGCTTTATTACTAACAATTTTTAAAAGGACCGTACCTCATTCGCCTGTGTGTGCTAGCATGTTTATTTTTTATGTTTGTTAAATTGCCCAGTGACTTAGTTTACGTCCAATCATAAAAGAAACTGTTTTCCTTATTTTTGTTTTTACTTTAGGTTCTATTTCTTACTAATATTGTTCAGGTAGTGGGTTTATCTGTACTATCTCTTGTGTGTTTATGTTTATAGATCCACAAGTGAGTTTTTACTAAACCTAACCACTCGTTGCTCTAAGAATGATGAACCAAGTTCAGAAAATGCCAGACGTATATGTTCCTCAAGAAATACCAGAAATATATTAGCAACATGGCCCAAACTGCTAATTATTTTGCTACTTCTCACGCATGTAGTTGTGTTAATTATTCTTTCAATTGCTACTGATATTTTATCATTTCTAAGTCGAGTTTGAGCGTGCGTGTTTTGTGCATCAGTATGGATGAGCTTTACCTATGTCATTCAAAAATTCAGGAGTCAAAATTCGTTTACTTTTTCAATTTCGCGGCGATGACGTGCGAGAGTTTCATTGTTATTTTTGAACACCCGTCCGTCCCTTGAGCCATGGCTGCAACGTGTGCGACCGAAGCCAGTTTGATTAATCATGTATGCAAACATTTTTCGTCTTTTCTCCGATATTTTTATGACACTCGCAAACCTCGTCAAATCTCGAGCTCTGCTCCCGCAGTTCGGCTTTCCTTCGCTTTTCGAGTTGGGTGCATCGGGTGGTGCAGGCGCCGCTGTGCTGCAGGGGACACAGCTCGCCTCACTTGCCCTGCTGCTGTGCGCTTGTGAGAGTGCTCGATATCCTCATATTTTGTGCTGATTTCTACCGAGAATATTTTATATTACGTATTTGAAGTGTTCGAATTTGGTTGTGTTGTTCCTTTTGTGATTGAATTCTATGAAATTCCTTTGTTTTCGGTGAGGCATTTTTTAAGCTTCATATTCATGCGAGCTAATTTTCTTTCACGTACAGTGGGGTTCGCTCATGAGGTTCATATCTTTGTATTCTTCAAGTAATAGTTCTCCAGACATCCCTTACGAATTTAATAAATGGTGGCCTTCATCTGCAACGGTCTTGAAGCAATTGCCGATATCTGGTGGGCATGAGCAGCATCAAATTTAGTCTTTTAATTTTATAACAAAGCTTGCCAAATTAGCATAACTTTTCGTAGATTTGTTGCGTTTGAAATACGGAAAGAAGCTTGACTAACAAGTTGGGCCCTGCAACTGAAGGCTGTTGAACCAAAACTGAATGCAGCTTGAATGTGATGGTCGGAATGTCAAGGACTAGCCAGGTCCATTCCCGCGCAACGAGCTGGCCTGCGTCGTGGATGTTTGTCCAGTTACGCTGCCAGTCTTGAAGTTGGTTTTATGGACAGCGTCGTTCTGGTAATTGCCTGTGAAATTCGTGTGTCGCTATTGTCATAATATCTAGTTCAAATATTCCCTATTGATTTTATTCTTTTATTGTAATTCTTGTATAAAATAATGTCAAAGAAAAAACCCACCACCAACATCCAAACGTAACACTTTGTTCAATTATCTCAATAAGTTAGGTTAGGATTACCTTTGATTGATATTAGAACTATAGATTATTAAGGCTCAGCACTTTCGTTCACGCTCCGGCTAGCAGCCATAACTGATGCTGAGAAGTGGTGGTGTCAACACCACAGCCGTAGCCTCTCCCCAGCCC